>PVKM010042511.1:0-12763 GCA_004027735.1 Carollia perspicillata | reverse complement strand
GGCATACAAAGATAAACAAAATGCAGGTCACAAATTTGACATCCATGTAAACAGAAGGGAAAATATGAGTTAATAATTGTAGCAACAGAAGTAGTTATTTAGCTACACATACCACGGAGAAGAGCTAAAGAGGAAAATTGAAAATATTTCTCATTAGATACCCTCCACAATCAAAAGTAAATATATTATGTTTGATCTTCAAATGATACTTCCTAGTATACTTTTATATTTTTAAATTATTTTTATTTATTGATTTTAAAGAGAAAAAGGAAGGGAGAGAGAGAGAAACATCAGTTTGTTGTTCCACTTATTTATACATTCATTGATTGACTTTAGTAGTTACACTGGCCCAGGATTGAACCCACAACCTTGCTGTATTGGGACTACACTCTGACCAAACGACTGACACAGCCAGGGCTCCAGTATACTTTCTTGTAATAAATTAATCAGCATAAAAGCTGAGAACTGTTTCCCTATAATTAGAAAGTCACCATGCCTGGTGACCCTGGTGTTGTGCATCATAACAAGATTATGACAGTGTAAAGTAGTATCGATCACTTAATATTTTAATAAGAATTTTTACCCCGTGGCAAAATGTATAGGTAGGCAAAATGGCTACTCTTCTTCACTCAATATTTCCACCCTTTTTTGACCCTTTCGAAGTGCTGTGGGAGGCACCTCTTCTGAAAGCTCGAGGTTTTGTTCTGTGTGGCACCTGTTTGCCCTTTAGTGCAGCCTTCCTGATCCCCGCTCCATGCCCCACTCTCTAGTCCAAGGACAGGAGTGACAACCCGACTGGCGTGCTTTGAAGGAGAAACTGGACACGCACAGCGGCTCATTCCTCCCCACCTCCCCCTGGGAGTCAGTTGCTCCATTCCTGTCTGCCACAAAGTTTAAACGCAGCATTTGCTGCTGCAAGCCGGGAAGCCTGAGGTTTCGGTGGTGTTACCTGAATTCTAACACTTAGGAGATAGAGATGTTGAATCCTTTCTTCCTTGATAATATTCCCTATTTCCACCATCTTTATTATAGGTAAAATCTGCTAATTTATTTTCTATTAATTCATAAAGTATTACTTCTAAGGTGCTATCTATTTTACAACATAATCGTTTATTTTTCATATTTAGACCACGTATCTAAAGGAATGAGTAATTTCTAGGAAATATTAAAATGCGTACTTGAATTTATAATTAAGTTGCGTATGTAAATGCAAAAATATGTTTAAAATTACTGGAAAACACATGTGACTGCTTTTTCATTATCGCTTGGGAATGGAAGGACCATCCGCCCTAGCCAGGAGGCCCAGAACACAAGTGAGTTCAGAATGCCTGAGCCTAAAGTCTGTCGTGACATTCGGCACATCTATGCTGAATTATTACGAGGTCCCACCAGGGAACGGTGGCTATTGATATAACTTCCTCACATGCCCACTATGAGGACTAAGTGATAATTTAGTGAAGGTAAATGAGGTAATGTAAGCAAAAGACTTAGTCTTGGTGCTCTAATATATGATTATTAAATATGAAAACATACCGTGTACTTTCTAATGAAAAGCTAGACAATTCACATCGTATTGAGTGTTTTTACTTGTTCTGATGTTTTATTATTTGACAAAATCATGGCAGAGGTTTTTGTTCTCCCTAAATATTTTTATTTTTCTCTTCTTAATGTAAATATAATTTAATAAAATACAGAGAGGGACAAAAGTGGGTTTAATGTTTTGAGTATGCAAAACACAGACTTTATTCTTGCATTATTGTTTATTAGTTATTGCATTATTTTCCATACAAATGACTGTAAACCTACATTTTCCCCACCCTGTATAGCTTTATTTTATTTTTTTAAAATAGTTTATTTTATTTTTAGAGAGAAAGGAAGGGAGAGAGAGAGGGAGAGAAACATCCATGTGGGAGAGAAACAATGATCATTGACGTGTGAGAGAAATACTGATCGACTGCCTCTTACACATGTCCTAGCTAGGTTGGGCACAACCTGGGCATGTGCCCAGACTGGATCAAACCAGCAACATCCACTTTGCAGGGCAATGCTCATCCAACTCAGTGACGCCAGTCAGGGCATCCCCACCATGTATAGTTTAAAAATGAGTCTTATGTACTATCACTTGATAAAAAGAAGTATTTTTTCCTTAAATATATGGCCTTTGCCTTTACTATGAAACTGGAGTTTTAGATAAAAGAAAAAATTCCATGAGTACAAAGTATAAAAAATATCATAAATTTACTTACTTTTATGTTCGTTTTAAGTCAGAAAATCTATAAAATATGGTAGAAAATATTACCATACATAATTTTTAACTTTTTTCCTAGCAACATGTAATTCAAATGCAAGAAAGTCATGGAAAGAGAATATTTGTAACATATATTTCAAACACAGGACTCCCTGATATAAATAAAACCTTATAAATTGATGAGAAGCAAAAACAGCACAAGTATAAAAATCTTAAAATTATATCAATAATATAAATTAAAAATAAACATTGGAAGAGACCAATGATTTCATTAATTGTTAAGAAAATGCAAATTAAAATGAGATAATTTTTTTTATTATCAGGTGTGTCCGTCCAGAAACTATTCAGCCATGTACTATGGAAAACAGAGGCGTTTATTGAACAAGATACAAGAAACACTGTACACAGGACAATGACACCTCAATCCCCTTCAAAGCAGGCCCCTTGGGACCTCACACAGCTCTCCCAGTCACCATCAGCTGCCCCATGTGTTTTCCTGAATCTTATCGAGGGTCTGAAATCCCTTCCTTTTCAAAGGTGGTTTTATTTTGGGGAAAAGCAGATGTCGCAGGGTGCCAAATCTGGACTGCAGAGGGAATGAGTCACTTGGGTGATTTGATGTTTTGCCAAAAATCTCTGCATGAAATGTGATGCATAAGCAGGCACATTGTACTGATGAAGCTTCCCATCACCCGTTGCCCGTAGCCGCAGCCTTCTGAATCACCTGTATAGTTTCTGCAGAGGAGTGTTCAAGCTTAATGCAAAATGTGATACATTCGTTGCTCCAGTCTGTAGTTTTGAATGTGGCAGCCACACAGTACTCATGCCCACTCAGTGGCGTCTACTGCGCCCACTGACGAGTACAGTGAAGTCATCATTGTTCGTGCATGTGCATTGTAGTCCACTCTCCTTGGAAACCAGCTTACATCAGTATCACACAAACCATTTCGTGACATGACAATGGCTGAATTTTTTGCAGTCAGACCTTGTTTATTTTGTCTAAACAAACAGTGTTATTAAAGCTTTCATAATATACATTATCCCACAATATAATCAATAAATATTTAAAATAAATATGTAAAATAAAAAGTCAATTGATGGACTCAATAAATACTTGGGGTGATAAAGTGATGAAAATGATCAGAAGTTCACACTCTCTGTAATTAAATTCCACATCTAAGAACCTACCATGATTACAACATAGTTGTATACAGGTATATTTTCCATCATTATTTATAATAGTCATAAGTTTAAAGTGACTTATGTGACTATGAAGAGGAAAACTGCTAAATTATAACATAAGTATGTAGTGGGAGACAATATGCATCACTTTAAAATGAAGAAATAAACATATTTGTCTGACCAGGAAATTGGTAAAGAAAAAAGCTATTTGCAGTAAAATTCACAATGCTCAATCTTATACTTATAGAACAATAATATCAACAATAAAAATGATAAAAAGGGAAGTACTTTGTAGTATAGATGTACTTAGCCATATGCAAGAGGAAATGTGAAGTGCAAAATTACTAGTGGTAATTGAGTCTCACACAATAGTGGAATTTTAAAGTGGAGACTGTGGAGAAATGAGAAGATAGGGACCACCACGTGTTATTTTCTAACTTCTCAAATTCACAATAAAGAATGGTTAGTATTTGCTTTGCGTGGTATATAGTTGTTTGAAATAAAAAGACAAAACTTTGTTATAGGAATAAATACAAAAATAAGCAATAAAAAAGCACAGTATAGTAAAAACACAAACAAAACAACTTCATGAAAGGAGCTGCCAGAGTGGAAAAATAAAATCCCCCACAGATGTTAAACATGATATTCTAGATCATCTTTTACCCTATCACACCTCCAGTAAAGAATGGTCACTAACAGCCCTGGCTGGTGTAGCTCAGTGGATTTGAGCGCGGGCCTGCGAACCAAAGGATCGTGGTTCAATTCCCAGTCAGGGCACATGCCTGGGTTGCAGCCCAGTTCCCAGTAGGGGACACACAAGAGGCAACCGCACATTGATATTTCTCTCCCTCTCTCCTTCCCTTCCCCTCTAAAGATAAATAAATAAAATCTTGAAAAAGAAAAAGAATGGTCATTAACAACAAGAACAAAACATGGGGACAAAACATGGGGCTGGTGATCCCTAACACGCAAAGAAGTTCATTTAGAAAATGATTTTTGTTGATTATTTCTCCACTCCATTCCCTTTTCACAGGCACTGCTACAGCCTCAGCCCAGCCATGGTGATCCCTTGCCTGCGCTTCCTACGCTCACCACCTCTCTGACTCCAGAGATACCTACACAGACTGTCAAGGTGAATGCCCCATGCTCTAAACAAAATATCTCACTGGTTCCCTGCCACATTCAGAATGAATCTCAGACACAGAGCCTGGCCCTTCCATCATTGACTCTGACCACCCCCTCCCCTCCCCAAAAGAAAATATTAACCTGAGCAGTGAACACTTTCTAATTTTTCACTGTCTTACAGTTAGAAGGAAGGGGGAATTTCTTCTCATTTCAAGGAGCCCACTGCCATAATTTCTAATGTACTTGGCTAGAAAATAGTCATCTTAATTAAGATAGTGTCTCCAGTACTCTGCATCACATTCATTCCGCTCCCTATATAATTAGGTCAGCATAAAAGGCCTTCTATTTAGGTGGATCGTTTTTCATGATAGTGTATATATGGCTTGAAGGATGGATTCATTTACCAGAGTTCCATAAAACACAGATACTTGATTGCCATAAATACACCCCATCTTTTCAGAAGTGTCAGCTTCCAGAGGCTTCGCTGGCTAAGGCGTCTCCTTGGGGCAGATATATTTCAAGTGCATTCTGCGGAATGATTACTGTATGCTTACATCTGCCAAAAATAAGTATACAAAAAGTGCAGGCACATGGGTGAAAATACATCACATTGCACTTTCTAACTCTCCATGGAGATGCAGAACAGGTGGGTCCCACACCTACATGTGGTGGATAAAAATTCACGAGGGCTATCTCAGGAGTCAAGGGGTCCCAGCACCAGACCCCAGCCCAAGGTACCAGTTCCGGGAAGAAAAGCCCCAAAAGTTCTGGCTATAAAAATAAGCAGGGGTGGAGTCAGTTAACAAACAAACAAACAACAGCAACAACAACAAAAACACTGGACTCCCTGGCAGTTCAACCTAAAGGTCCTGCGCTGAATTTACTCAGATGAACTCGCTCTGCCCCAGCACTGCCAGGGTAGCAGCTTGAAAGGCACCAGTGACATAGGGAGAAGAAATGAAATGTCTGGCAGCAGAGTGGGAGCTGGGAAACAGCTCTCTCCTAGGCAGAAAGGTGGACAAAGTCCATTGTGTCCTTTTGAGCCTTCTCCCAACAGCCTTAGAACTGAAAGGCAGGAGTCATATCTGAGGCTCCATCAACTGCTTTACACTGTATGCCCTGCCATGCTGTGCCTGAGGCTTTACCCCACCCAGTTTATGGGCCCTCCCCCAGCCCGGTACCTCTGTCTAAGTGGCTCTAGGCCCTGCACTAGCAGCAGCCAGCTTTGGATCACTGTTTGGCTCTGCCTCAGAAGCTCCAAGCCCAGCACAAGTAGCATCCATCTGCAGATTGCTTTGCAGCTCTGCAGGGTGGCCCCAGGCAGAACACAGGTTGTGGCTGCCCCAACCAGCACCACCCACAAAACCCCAGAGCTTGCACACCCAGTGGACAGCTACAGACCTTGTCAGAGCACCACTACCATGCCCCTGTATGGAGGATGGTGGCTGGTGGTCAGTGGTCAAGCCAGTCTGTCCAGCTAATGGGCCTAAGTAAATCCCTCCCATTGACCTGCCAACAGCAAACAAGGCTTAACTACAAAGGAAGGCGCACTCAGCCCACACAGAGGGCACAAGTGGAGCACCCAGTTTAGATGATAGGGGAAGCATGGCCACTGAACCCTACAGGCCACACTATCGAGACAGGGAGTCTTAGCATCCCTACGTAATACACAGAAATAAACACAGAGAAGCTGCCAAAAATGAGGAGACAAAGAAATATGTCCCAAATTAAAGAACAGATCATAACTCCAGGAAAAAAAAAACTAAACAAAATGGAGGGGAGAAACCTATCAGACACAGAATTCAAAACACTGGTTATAAAGATGCTCAAGGAACACAGTGAGTAAGTACTTCAACAGCATAAAAAAGACACAGGCAATAACGAAAAATATACTAATGGAAATGAACAATTAAGCAACAGTAGCATGGAAAAAGCTAAGAATCCAATCAATGATATGGAAAATAAGGGGAAAAACAAAAACAACAACAACCAAGCAGAGCAATAAGAGGAAAAAGAATCCAAAAAAAAAAAAAATGAGGATAGTGTAAGAAGCCCTTAGGACAACTTTAAGCAAATTAACATTCTCATCATAGGGATACCAGAAGGAGAAGAGAACAAGCAAGAAATTGGGAATTGGCTTGAAAAAAATAATGAAAGGAAACTTCCCTGATTTGCTGAAGGAAAAAGACACAGAAGTCCAGGAAGCACACAGAGTCCCAAACAAGATGAATGTATGTAGGTCCACATCAAGGCACATCATAATTAAAAGGCCAAAAGTTAAAGATAAAGAGAGAATCTTAAATGCAGCAAAGGAAAGCAGTTAGTTATGTACAGGGGAGTTCCAATAGACTATCAGCTGATTTCTCAAAGGAAACTTTGCAGGCTAGAAGAGATTGGCAAAAAATATTCATCATCATGAAAAGCAGGCAATTATACTCAAGATTTCTCTACCCAGCAAAGAAATCATTTAGAATCAAAGGGCAGAAAAATAGCTTCCCAGATAAGAAAAAACTAAAGGAGTTCATCATAACCAAACCATTATTATATGAAATGTTAAAGGGACTTATTTAAGATAAAGATCAAAACTATGAATAATAAAATGGCAATAAACTCATACCTATCAACAATTGAATATAAAAACCAAAATGAACAAACAAGAAGAATGAAGACAGAATCATAAATATGGAGAGTGTTTTGATGGTTACCCAATGGAAGAGGGGTTTAAAGGAATGGTGTGAGGGAATTAAGATGTGAGGGGATTAAGAAGTATAAATTGGTGGCCACAGAACAGCCATAGTGATGTAAAGTACAATATAGGTAATGGAATAACCAAAGAATTTATACACATGACCTGCGGACATGAACAAAAGTGGGGGATTACCTGAGGGGTGTTGTGGGTGATGGGTATGGTGCAGGAAAGATGAAAATTTGGACCACTGTAATAGCACATTCAATAAAATATTGTTTCAAAGGTTACCTTTTCATTTCGTTGGTTATTTTCTTAAACATATCCAATACCATCAAATTTCTTTCCACCTTTATTATTATTGGTATTACCATGATTATTTTGTATGCTTCCTTCATTCTTTTTCATTGTGTTTTTCTTATTCTGTCATTGATTGCATAATTACAAAGGGCCTTTCTGTGAGTTTACTGATACTGTCTTCTAATTGTTACGAAGACTCTCCATGGAGTTTTTCAGTTCGGTCATTATATTCTTCAGCTCTAGAATTTCTGTTTGCTTCTTTTCTATTACTTCTATTTCTTTGTTTTATGATTTCATTTACTTGAATATTTCTGTTCTCTCGCAGTTCACTAAGCTTTTTAAAGACAGTTATTTTGAATTCTTTCTCAGTTTTAGACCCCCGTTTCTTTAGAGCTGGTTACTGAAACTTTATTCTGTTTCTTTGGTGGTGTTAACAGTTTTCTGACTCTCTGTGTTTCCTATAGCCTTGATTAGTGTCTGTTCATATGAAGGAATAGTACAATTTTCCAATCTTTACAGACTGACTTAGGCAGAATCAGCCTTTCACCAGTGACCCTAGACAGAGGTTCCCATGGTCTGGTCAGGAGAATTCATGGGTGGGTGGGACCAGCAACAGGGGTCACAGTCAGGCCCAGTGTGAGGAGCCAGGGGCTAGCTTTTGAAATCTGCACATTTTGCTTTTTTCTAAGCTACCACCACGTGACCTAGCCATTATTCCCTCAGTGTTCTGATGAGGTGTAATGTAGGCCTTTCACCTGGTGTCCCCTAAGGCTGGCGAAGATGAATGATCACTTTGCCTTTCTTTCTCCCAGAAGAAAACTCACAGGCTCTCAGTGCTATACGTGCAGGTTTAGGGAAGGGACAATGTGGGTGAAGTGAAGCTGTTCTTCTTACCCTTTTCAATAAAACCTTTTCTCATTTCTGTGTTCCACTAATACTCATAAAGTTCTGTTCATCTGTGAATGGATGTTAAATAAGCATTTCTGTGGAGGCACAGGGCTGGAAACTCCTATAGTCTTACTAAGATCACTCATTGAATTAATTTTTGTGAAAGGGAGAAGGTCTGTACCTAGGTTCCTTTTTTTTTTTGCATGTGGACACATAATTGTTCTAGCACATATTCTTATAACATTCATATGTATCTTTAGAATAGGTGTTCTCTAAGTTTTGGTTTGCATATTTTATTAGAGTTGGTCTTTAAAAGAGCTAATGCAGGCTATGAATAAAGCATGGGCACATGAATGGAAATATTATCAATCTATGTATAGTTGAGGAGATCTTTCACCATACTAACTTGCCTTTACATTTATATTCTCCAAGTTATTGCCTTCAAATGGAATACTCTAAAGAAAAAATATTTCTGAATGCATATTCCATTTTGTCAAAATTAATTCTTGAGGAGCCTATAATACAATATACTTGACAAACATATTTCACCAAAACATGGACTTCAGGTCCAACAAGCTCTAGCCTTCTGAGAGAATATCCCCAGATGAAATTTTCATGATGAATGCATAAAAGGAGAAAGCAAACTGTATGGCCCAAATAAACTAGCAAAGCAGTACAATCTGACGATTCTGCTCAATGATGAAAATTTTCAAGTGAGTTCCTTTAATGTTCTAAATTGTCCAAAATCTATATATATCTGAGAAATTTGAGAAAGAAAAAAACATGTAGTGAATGGCCTTGTTTGTGACTGTGGTCTCTATTCTGTACTAAAACAATGTTCTGGAACAAATGCATTACCTTGATCACACGCCAGAGCATGTATGTGAAAAATCTTTGGGAGGGCAGATGTTGTTGACAAACAAGAAGGAGGAAGAGGAGGAGGAGGAAAGGCAGGGGGGCAAGGAGGACAGTTTTCTTTGTCACAAGTTTCTTAAATCCTATAACTGGTTACTCTATCATGTGTATTTTGAATTTGGAATTGGTGGAAAATCAAAATTCTAAAAGTGGCTGGCCTTGGAACCATTTTTCATGAAACAGCTTTCAATGTCTCTCAGGAGACCAGTGTTCTGTATTATGTATTTATATGACATGTTGAACTATGAAAAAGCCTGGACCTACTGAGCTTTTCTTAAGAGAAGTGAGCAGGGGTTTATGACTTTTCACAAAAATTAGAGCAAATATAAGCAAAAGGAAATTTTAGATAACTCATTTTGAAGAGTTATCTAAAGGAAGGAAGAGTCAGCCACGAGGGTGGAAAATTAAGCTGCTATAAAGAATTAAAAATTGTCAAACTCTCTAGCATTAGATTTTGAGAAATTAAAAACATAATTCATAAAGTATTTATACCTAAAATAATACATTTTTATAATTTAGGAGTAAAAATAAATTAAAATTTTTATTGAAATAAATTAAATTTGAAAATTATTCAAAAGAAGAAACATGTAATCCTTCGTGGATAGAGATTTACATTGAATTTTCAATTTTACACATTTCCATGTAACTTCAGTGAGAATGTTTTCAAGAAACTCAGAATTAAAATTAACATGTTGACATTTAGTATCATGAAAATATTATTCTGTTGTATTTTAATGAATACTTTAATAAATATTTTCATATTCAATATTTATAAACCATAGTGCTTGGTAGAGTGTAGTTTTCATTAGGATGACTTTATATAGGAAATAATGTTCATTGCCAGTAAACACAAGTCACACTTAAACATGGGTTTTCTACATGCCTTTACCACTGGTGCACACCTGACCCAAAATGACTCTATAAGTGAAATTTTATCAATAAAATAATGAGAATGTTTTACTAATACTGTCTTCAGTGTCAATGTCTCAGAAACATAATTCCACCAATTCATGTAATCTACTATTAATATATACCACTTTTATTTTTGGTATATTAACTTTTTAACACTGGCTGAAAAAGGACTCAAAAACACCATATTATGCATATTTTTCTTAGAATGTATAAGGTTTCCAGTTTATCCAATAGGTTTTTTTTTTAATGTTAAGTCAAGATCATTTTTATTCACATATAATTGGTACATTCATCATACAAACTATTCCTAAGATTGCATCTATAACTTCTTTCAAAATACAAAGGAAAAAATACTCCACTCTTTGATACTAAAAGATATCAGTATTCCAGCAATGATGTCCTTCCCACTGGCATTAATAGATCAGTTGTCCTAGATTTCATTTTGTTTTGTATTGTTTGCTTCTATTTTTGAAGGTGGCAGAATTTCTTTGTGTCGCTTTGGCTTACTTTTCAGAACTCACCTAGAGCTCTCTCCCAAATTATTTTCAGAGGTATTCTTAGAAGATGCGGTAAGTCTGAAGGCAAGACACCACTTGCTAAAATACATATTTTTTCCTGTAAAGCACCTCAAGCAAAACCCTTAAATTTCCCTATTTCTTAAAAAAAGGCTTAAGATACTACAGGAAAATACAAAAAAAAAAAAAAAAGCCTTACTAAGAACTATAGCTACTTTAAAATACTATTTTATAAAAGTGTTTTAGTCTATAATGTGCACTTATGATAATAAGTAGTGGTCCTCTATCTCCTTAATAATTTAAAATACAAGTTTATTTTTTCCTTTTTGGCCCAGCTCAAAATTGAAACTATCCAATGATTTATATGCATATTTAAATATATATTTTTCTCCAAAATAAATTCTTGAGGACACTAAAATTTTGAGTGTCTAATATATGTGATTACACTTGGAAAAATTTGTTTGCTGATTTACAAGCTTTACAAAATAGATATAAAGCTAGAAGCTTTTTATATGCTCTTTAAACATAATGTACTACATCTTAATAGCTACTGTCTAGGGATGATGTGTTAACCTGAAAAATTGTGCTTAGAGAATAATACTAAGAAGAACCAGAGTTTTGTAAATTATTGATGTTAGAGCAAAAAGTTTTCCTTTACTCCACAGTATTTAAATATATGTCAAAACCTTATTTATTAAAATTAGGTTATTCCCTTGAAGCTAGCTTTCAAAAACAGTTCTCAAAATATGTTGAAATAAGCGCTTTCTGGGCTGATGCTAACATATTCAAGATTACTGTGTGATTGACACTTTGATCAGATTAAGAATTTACTTCCAGAGAAGAATGAGTCTAGTTAGTGTTTCCACAAATAGAATGAATACATACTAATCAGATAATAATTTTATAAAATTACTTGTTTGCACTATCAAATCACCACCACATAGACCCCCTTTAAAACAACAGCACATACCTGTGTTTTAGTTATTTTTTATTCAACACAAGTTCTAATATAATATAATATAATATAATTAATATAAGGATTTTGAGCCACTTATGGAGAATATACTGTGATTCCTTACCATAATTTTGCAACATTTACTTCATCTTCTAATATTTTATTTATAAGTTATAGAATTCTTTCTTTACATTCTCACCAGCCATTGCTTTATAAAGTCTTGCACATAAATTTACCTATTATAACTTAAAACACAGTTATTATTCCTCAAGATTTTAAACCCCTGTTACTGAAATTAAAATAAAATCCAAACTCTTCATCATGGCTTATAAGGACATTCCACAGTCTAGTGAATACTTATTGTTGTAACTTCCATTTACATCATATGAACCCCCTTGCTCCCCTTGCACTCCTTTATATTTCTCAGGCATGCCAAGGACTCTTCATGAAGGACTTTCGCACTTGTTATTTCTCATGTCTAGAAGACTGTTTTCACGACCATTGCATGACTGTCTTCTCACAATTCAAGTCTCCATTCAAACCGTGTCTCCATAGAAAACCTGCCCTGGCCACCACACCTAAAGTGATCTTTACCACTTCACTACATGCTTTCCATCACAGTCCCTTATTATTCATTTATTTGCAGTCTATGTATTTTGTTCATTCTAGTTACAATCTAATTTTTTCACCCTTTTACATGTTTGTTGTCAATTTTCAGCAATGAATGGAAACATCATTGGTCTGAGTGTTTGTCGTACCTGCTGTTTGATACTGCCTGGAAATAGCGGTGCATATTTGTCTTAAAAAAGAATTACATTACCAATCATACTTCCTATTTGTCCTTTTGGGAAACTAGTTAAATAGAAATTTTCTTTTCCCAAATAATGTTGTCCCCAAAGAACATAACTTGGCCAACTGCCAGATTACCACATCTCTAAAGCAACATTTCTCCTTTTAGATGAATATCAACTTCAAACTCCCTAGTTGTTACAAGAACACCTTTTCAGTTGTTTGCTTCACCTCTGAGGTCAACTTCA
>PVKM010042510.1:0-12805 GCA_004027735.1 Carollia perspicillata | reverse complement strand
CAGTATGGAATTTCCTCAAAAAAGTAAAAATGGAACTGCCTTTTGACACAGCGATTCCACTTCTTAGAATATATCCTAAGAATCTCGAAACACCAATTCAAAAGAATGTATGCATTCCTGTATTCATAGCAGTGTTATTTACAATAGCCAAGATCTGCAAACAGCCTAGGTGCCCATCAATAAGTGAGCAGATAAAAAAAGCTGTGGTATAGTTACACAATGGAATACTATGTAGCAGTGAAAAGGAAGCAACTCTTACCTTTTGAGACATAATGGATGGACCCAAGGACTATCGTGCTAAGTGAAATGAGCCATTAAGTGAAAGACAAATACCATATGATCTCAATTATACGTGGAATCTAATGAACAAAATAAACTAACAAACACAACCAAAGCAGAAGCACAGATACATGCAACAGACTGACAGCTGTCAGAGAGGAGAGGGGAACAGGGACTGGATGAAAGGATTAGCCAAAGAGCACATATGCATGACCCATGGACATGGACAGCAGCGTGGGAAATGCCTTGGGGGGTAGAAGTAGGCAAATAGAAAAAGTGGAGACAACTGTAATAACATTAACAATAAAATATAATTAAAAAAAAGATTATCGAAAATAGGCCTCACACTTTAATTTCTTACCTGGCATCTCATTTGGCAGAGCATAAAATAAGTTCGGGTTTATAATTTCTAATATGCTTGCTTGTACGGTTTTATTGACTGGCAGTTCTACCGTCCTCCACGGCTCAGCTGGAGAGATGGCTGCAAACACACCGAACATCGATCTCCATGACAGAGACCCAATTCAGTCTTCTTTCCCAGTAATACACTTATTCCCTCACTTGTCATCACCTGCAGATTATCAATATTCCCAAATTCCCAAAACGAAAATCTGCGTTTTCACAAAACAATCTGTTTTACTTGAGTGATTCTGTGGGCGTTACAAAAAAGTCCAACCTGTAATGAGAACCCCTGAACTACTGCAGTCTTGCCGTATTGTGCTTCGGTAGTATACCTACACGTCTGTCGTATATTTAACGTAACTCTTAGAGTTGTATGATGCAAGTTAACCTGATAAGTAATGTTAAAAATGAGTATAATGTTTGTTTAATGAAACCATGTTTCAGTAAATTAGTATTAAGTTAACCTATTATTAATCTATCTCCACAAAGCATATTTCTACAGGAAAACTGTGTTATTCAGAATAGAAAATTTTTACAGACTACAAGACAAAGGATAACATAAATTTAAACAACAGATAAATGGCTTAAAAACATTACCTTGATGCCCTGGGTTGTCGATTTGAAGGTTCTGTTTGTCGATGGGTCTGTTTGCTGAGAAGTCTTTCTGTGAGCTGGCTTTTAGAACCAGATGCTCCTCAATCAGCACGTCACTGATTATTCTGGGGTAACAAGTGGAGAGGTCAGAGAGCTCAATCCCCACTCCGCTGTCAGTGACCTCAAACACGTGGGCCTGGAGTCTCGCCCCTGTCACACACATCTGAAACCTTGCTATGGCTTCCTTAGTCCAGTGTTGGTTTCCAGGCTGTATATCTGGCAAATAAGAACAGCATTAAACGGAATCCTGTGTCCAAGCTGTGCAGTATTTTTGCATCAGTAGTTCTCAGAACCTGGTGCCAAGTATATTATTAGATCAGCAACACTGAGTATCTTTCTCAACACTCAGGCCTGTATTCCTGAGGTACCAACGATGCATTTGCAAATATACCCATCAGGATCTTTCCTTACCTTCCCCACCAGTGTATCGCACCTGGCATTTTCCCAATAGGCAAAAATAGAAATAATAGTTCTTTTAGAAGGCACCTTTGTGTTCTGTTACATATGCAAGCATGAGTGCCCAATTATGCTGGTCTCACTCAACCACACAATTTCACCTTTGTGGACAGTCTTCTAATCATAATTTGAAAATGTTCCTTCAGGCCTGGCCAGTGTGGCTCAGTTGGTTGGGCATCATCCTGCAAACTGAAAGGTTGCAGGTTTGATTCCTGGTCAGAACACATGCCTGGGTTGCAGGTTCGGTCCCTAGTTGGGGTGTGTGCAGGCAGCAACTGACTGATGTTTCTCTCCCTCTCTTTCTCTCTCCCTTCCCCTCTCCCTAGAATCAATAAAAGAAAAAAATTTTAAATGTCATTTTACTTAGCCAAAAATTATTTTTCTTGGACATCTGTGCCTTATACATTTACTTGTACTAGTGATTCTCAAACTTCTGAGTGTGCATGTGCATTTCCTGGAGGGCCTAGTGAAACAGATTCTGGAGCCCCACCAAGTTCTCAATTTAGTAGCAGGCCTTGGATGGGGCATGAGAATCTGCATTTTTATCAAGTTCTCGTGTTGCTGCTACCAGTTTGGGGGCCACGTATTAAGGATCACTGACATAAAACATGGTAATTAAAACTATAACCTGAAATGTACTTAGTGCAAAACAAATGGGAAGAAAACAGATAAGCAAAAGAACACTGAACAGTGTCTGTTTCCTGGCATGACCACTGGTAACATTTTGGTATCCAACCTTCCACTTTCTATGGAAACACACACTTGCACAAACAGTCTCATGTTTCTTTTGTAAAGAAATTTTAATAATAATAATAGCTATTATGGGTATAATGCCAGGCACTATTAAGAGCTTTTTATATTTTTAGCCCTTTGTTTCTTCACGGCTCTTTGAGGACGGTACTGTCATTTTGCAGACAGGAAACAGACGACACAGAGTTTAAGTACTTGGCCGGCGGCCTCTCAGCAAACAGCGATCAGAGCAGGTTCCCGAGTCAGTGCGCTCAGGCGCCGCGCTCCCCGGCACCTTTCATACCTGCCTTCCTCAGGTAAATCGCGAACAGTTCTCACGTGGAGGACGCATGTTTAACATCGCTTGCAGTGACATACAGTAGCAGCAAAGAGTCAAACAGGACTCTGAGGGCCAGGCCCTGTTCTGAACATTTCCATTAATCCTCACAGCAACCCCAATGCTACTGCTGTCCATTATCTGGAGTGTCATTTAACCACTCTCCTCCTACTGATTAGGTAGGTTGATTTGCTATTTTTAACAGCAAATAATAACAAATCAACCTATTTGGCTGTTAATAATAGCAAATATGCTACTATTTGCTATTATATTAATAATACTCAGGCCTGTATTCCTGAGGTACCAACAATGCATTTGCAAATATACTCATCAGGATCTTTCCTTACCTTCCCCACCAGTGTATCGCACCTGGCATTTTCCCAATAGGCAAAAATAGAAATAATAGTTCTTTATCTGGATAAAGAACTAGTTCTTTGCTATTATTAATAGCAAATAGTAATTTGCTATTACTATTACTATTTGCTATTAATTACTCCATTAATAAGTTTCCTTGTAGGTGAACTTTGTGAAATTCCATGATTATTTCTCTGGGATCAATTATTAGAAGCAATATGCCTCCATGAGAAAACATTGGTTTTCACTCCCATCGCAAGTATGGAGAAGCAGCCGCTTCCCCACTCTGACATCAACAGTAGGTCTGGCCAGTACCTTTACAAATACACTTTGGAATTTTACACTACAATGCAAGTTCTTCTAACTCACACAAAATATTATAATTACAGATATTAATACGTAGACATCATGCACTCTAAGTATTAGAAGACAGTAAAGAGTATTTCTTATTCTGTATCATACCTACTAACCAACACTGTATCCCTTGAAATGGGAGCTTTAAAAATTCCGATGGGATCATTTGGAGTTCATCTGCAGTGACTTCCTCAATGTTTCCATAATCCACAAAATGTACTTTAACATTTCCATTTGGTGCAATCTCCTTGACTAATGCACGATACCAGTTCCCATCACCTAGATTTAACACAGAGTTCATAACATGGAACATTTCCTTCTGTTAACAACGGAAATGTTATTTTGAAAAAGACATCATTTGTCTAGGAGCTAATAAATCTGCTCTCTTCCACAGATGATGCCTTTTAGTTTTTATTCGTAAGTCCCTAAAAGAAGAGTACTCAAAATCAATTTTTAGAATATCTCCAAAATGTTTACAGCACCACACTTTTGCATCTGCTATAAAGTAAAGATTTCATTCTCCACCTATCCTTAAACAAGCAGAATGTGAGGGTAAGACAGTAAACTTGAACATGTTTGTCAATCTGAAAGACTTCTAATACTCTCACCACTATGGACAGATTGTTTCACTCATTCCTTGGTAAAATAATATAAAAAATAAATAGAAAAAGTTTTGCAATGAAATTAAATTTATTTTCAAAATAAATATGCACAGAGTGACACGAAACAATAAATCTTCAGTAAAGAGATCTTCTATTAACCTATTCTAATGTTACCAGAAATTCTGGGAAGAAAAGCATTTAACAAAGTTGAACAAAGTTTAGGTGTGAAAGCATTATTTGGAGGTTTGTTGTTACAAAGAGAGGAGAAAAAAACATCATCTTGAGCATTCATTTAATATCAAGTATGAAAAATAAGTGTTTCAACATCAGAAGAGAATACACAATAAAAATAAGGGTTGATAAAACCTATATGATTTTATTAACCAGTGTCACCCCAATAAAGTCAATAAAAATTGAAATAAAAAATAAGGACTGAATGTCAAGAAATAGAAGGTTCTGGTAGAGTCAGGATTGCACCACCAGCCACTCACCTGCAAAAAATGCACAACAAGGCTGCCCTATTTCTGCCTTAAAGTCTTTAGACAACTTCTGCTGACAAAATTCTGCTAGTGATTTGTTCAAATCATTGAGTTTCTTTAAAGCTGAAAATACAACAAACGCACAGCATTTAAAAAAACACATAGAACAGACTTCTCTTTAAAGCTGGAAAATGTTTTGATCATGAAATCTCAGGTACATTCCCAAACAACTATTAAGTACACCAAATGCTTTTCCCTTTTTCTTATTAAAAAGTTGGGCAGCCCTGGCTGGTGTGGCTCAGTGGACTGAATGTTGGCCTGCGAACCAAAGGGTTGCCGGTTCGATTCCCAGTCAAAGCACATGCCTGGGTTGTAGGCCAGGTCCCCAGTAGGGGGCTCATGGGAGGTAACCACACATTGATGTTTCTCTCCCTCTCTTTCTCCCTTTCCCTCTCTTTAAAAATAAATAAATAAAATACGTAATAAAATGTCAAAAACAGTTGGGCAAATAAGCCACTGTTTAGTTAATCCTCCCAGTAAACGCCCCCCCCCCCAATGACTTGCTGGGCACAGTGACATGACTATAGCATTGTTATCAGGAGACAAGAGCATGTGCTTTGCATACAGACAAGGAAACGGTGTACAGACCTGTGCAGAAAGGAAGGTTTCACACACACTGCCCTGAAGCAATACACACAGTACTACTCAATGGATGGCACAGATAAAGCCTGCCGGGAAATTCGGAGAGGTAAGCTCTTGTGCCAAAAGTTTCATACAGAACTTTGAAGTATGCTATGTTTGAGAGAAAAGGAGAGGGTGTTCCAGAAGGAAGAAATGGCTCTGAGGTCCAGTACAGAATTAAGCAGCCAAAACACCTGATGAGTCTCTTAGTTGTAACAAGTATACCAATATTATGTGAGATGTTAACTATACAGGAAACTGGGTATACGGAGTACAGAAACTCTCTGTACCATCTTTGCAACTCTTCTGTAAATCCCAAATTATTCCAAATTATTCCAAAATAGTGTAGTTTTGCAAAGCAGAGAAGCTGGGAGGTGAACCACTAAGAAAAACACCAGAGATGGGTTTGAAGACACAGAGAACCACAGAGAACTTCAAAAGGCCAAGCAAAAAGGTCTGAACACGAAAGAAGTAAAAGAAAAACAAGTGATGTTTAAATATGTGGCAAAGATCCATTAACAGAAATGAAAATTAAATTGTAATTAAAATTATAATAAAATTATAATTAAAATTATAAGTTAAAATTGTCACCTTCCAGAGGAGTCCAAATAAGAAAGTGTAAGGACACACTATTAGAAACAGCGTGGGGAGTTTACCAGACAAGATGGAGGCATAGCTAGATACCCTTCACTTCCTCAAGCAGCCAAAAAAAGGATAACAAGCAATTTAAAAACAAAAACAACCAGAACTGCCAGAAAAACTGTATGGAAGTCCAACAACCAAGGAGTTGAAGAAGAAACATCCAGACCAGTAGGAGGGGCGGAGAAGACTCACAGCCAGCCGGCGGCTAGAAGGCCGGGTGAGCAAGGTGGCAGCTAGCAGAGCAGGCAGTCCGACATTTGCGGGTAAACCAGGAGGAACAACTGGGGAGCGAGAGAGACTCCACAGCCCAGGGTTCCAGTGAGGGGGAAAGAAAGCCTCAAAACCTCTGACTGAAAAAATCTGGGGGTGTGATGTGGCAGTGGGAAAAAGTCCCAGTCTCACAGAAGAGTCCACTGGCGAGACCCACAGGATCCTAGAATGTACACAAACCCACCCATCAGGGAATCAGCACCTGAAAGGGCAAAATCCACTAGTGGGAAGCAGGGGAGTGACTGAAAGTGGGACGGGAGCCAAGAAGCGGCGCTGTTCCCTCTCATCCCTCCCCACATATGCAGCATGTGGGTGCCCCACTCTGGCAAATACCTAAGTATTTACTTTTGAAAGAGAGAAAGGGTAGTGGCAGGAAAAGACATCAAGGAAAATTCCAAGTGACTGGTAGTGTTTAATTTCTTGTCCTACATGTTGGTTATTCAAGTGTCTTATGGTCATTTATGTCACACTTTTATTTGTACACTTAGTTATATGTATGTTGTATTTCAATGAAATCAACAATATAATTTTCAAAACTGAATTTAGGAGACCCAACCAGTGTGACTTAGTGGATCGGGCATCACCCCACAAAGCAAAAGGTCACAGGTTCGATTCACAGTCAGGGCACATGCCTGGGTTGTGGGCCAGCTCCCCAGTTTGGGGCACGCAAGAGGCAACCTATCGATGTTTCTTACACCTTAATGTTTCCATCCCCCTTTTTCTCCCTCCCCTCTCCTCTCTCTGATCAGAAATAAAATCTTTTTTAAAAAAACTGAATTTAGGAGACAGTCTGTAAAATCTAAACTGGTTTACCTATAAGGAGAGACATAGTAAGGGCTTAACATGGGATAAAAGGACTAAATATAGCCAAATCTTTCTTAAAAGTACAAATACGCATTTGGCCCTTCTTAGAAAGTACTTGGAAAGACAATATCACTGAGTAAATTCATCTTGAGTTATTATCTACACCAGTGTATTTGTAAAAAATATATATAAATTCAAGAGTCAACTCACCGTCCTCCTCAAGCACGTGGCAATAGAACTCTCCGGGGCTGTATATCATGCAGACCACAACGTCTACTGTTTGGTTAACAGCAAGTCCAACCCATGTCCATGCCGACAGACTTAGTTTGGCTTCTCCATCCAAGGGACCTGTGAGAATAATGAGCATTTCGTAAAAACAAATGGCCTTAGAAATATGCTTCGGAAGAACGAATTTTCATGATTTTTCTTAGTGAATTTATAAGAAAGTTTACCAGTATTCCAATGAACTATTAGTACCCTCAATGAATTTCACATTCAGCTAGCTACCAGTGACCTACAAAACTTTCAACAAATTATCAGTTCCCAAACAACCTTTAAATGTATTTGTGTGCATTACTAATTTTTTTCCTAAGATTTTATTTATTTATTGAGAAGGGAGGAAAGAAGAGGAGGGAAGCAGCAACTGGTTGCCTCTCACAGGCCCCCAACCAGGAATCAGGCCCACAACCCAGGCGTGTGCCCTGACAGGGAACTGAACCCGTGACCACTCAGCTCACAGGCCAGTGCTCAATCCACTGTGCCACACCTGCCGGGGCTGGATGCTTGATTTAAAAAGACAACAGGCACTCCACATAATTCTTTTTGAAAGCCTGAGAACTCATGGTTGACGAAACCATCTGACCTCCAGCATGAACACTGTCTGGCTGGCATGTTACTCACCACTGGCTTCTCTCGTGTCACTGGGTTTCTCCGTCACTGTCCCCTTTCCCCAAACGGCAAAGCCTGCGTCTGTGAGAACCTGCGCCACACTGACGTTAGGTGTCTCGGATTTATCTGTAAGCTCCACTAGAGAACTGTTTTCCAACTTGTCCACCACTTTCACCATGATCATTTGGTTCTGCACGACTTTTTTCATCAGACAAATAGCTTCTGGAGTCCAAATTCCTAATGATGGCTTCACTCCTAACAAAGAATTTTTAAAAGGAGGTTAAAACATATTTCTTACAGTAAGCATTTAGAAATTCCATTTCTGATTTCCAGAAAGGTCAATTTAAGTAATCTGTGACAAACACGAACCAAAAAGCTCCATCTGAGCAGAAGGACTTCCTACACATAAAAATAAAGGAAAAATTACATAGAAAGAGCCTGTAAAAAACCTCCATATTTCTATGTAAAAGAAAAAAAAATTCATTGATAAGAAATGTTCAAAAAGCCCTGGCTGGTGTAGCTCAGTGGATTGAGTGTGGGCTGCACAGCAAAGGGTCGCTGGTTCAATTCCCAGTCAGGGCACATGCCTGGGTTGCGGGCCAGGTCCCCCGTGAGGGCCACATGAGAGGCAACCACACACTGATGTTTCTCTCCCTCTCTTTCTCCCTCCCTTCCCCTCTCTCTAAAAGTAAGTAAAATTTAAAAAGAAATGTTCAGAAAAGCCAATCCATGAAGACGGAAGGTAGATTACTGACAGCCTGGTGAGGGGGGCTTAGCAGTAAATGGCACAAGAGGTCTCATCTGGGTGACAGCAATGCTGTGAAACTGGGATACAGTGGTAACTGAACAGCTTGGTAAATGTACTAAAAAATCATTTCATTATACACCTCAGACAGTGAATTGTGTGGTCTATGTAAATTACGTCTCAATAACGTTGTTAAGAAAATAATAGACAGAAGTACAAAACCACCCAGAAGCAGCAGTGGTCCCTCACATCAGTGTAGGACGAACACCTGTGGCGCCCACTGGACGGGACTTAGAAATCCGCAACCCCAGGCTTATGCTCAGTTCATAAAACAGAAGAGCCAAGTGACCTACAAAAAAGTATTTGGCTGCACTGGTAATGGTAATGAAGCAAATTAAAATGATTTCATGTTCAGCTTATCAAAACTGGCTAAGGTAAGATAATATGGAAATACTGGGCTGGTCAAAAAGTTTGTTTAGTTTTTTTTGTAAAATAGAAGACACATGTTTCATTTTCATGAATAACTTCATTGGTTTGGCTATTTTGAGTATGTTGGCTATCTCCTGTGTGGTACAACACTGATTGCTCTCAATGTCTCGATTCCATTGCTGTCAACTTCAACTGATCTGACTATGGAGCATCGTCCAGCAAGAAATCTCCAGCACGAAACTTCGCAAACCACCTAGCTAGATTTGACACATTCAGTTCGTCACAGCACCATCTCCATACACTGCACAAACCTTTCCTTTTGCATTTCAGCTGCTTTTACCTTTCTGGAAATAATAAAGCATAATATGCCAATGTTGCTTATTTTCTTCCATCTTCAGTATTAAAATGGCCACACAAAAATTCACCAATTCTGTTAAGTTTTTTAAAAAAGGCACACTGATATGACAGCTGTCACAATACAATCTAACGAAATTGTTTCAGAAGAAGTTAAAGACAGCTAAGCGCTACTAGAGCCATCGTACAGGAAAAAACCAAATGAACATCTTGGCCAACGCAGTATCTACCTGGTGCACCAATGTGTGAAGGAACTGACCACTCCTACATTTCTGGTGGGTGTGTCTACCAGCTCAACCCCTCGGGAAGAACAATCACAAACATGAAAACAAGCATACCCACTGACACCTCTGTTTCTCCTAGGGGCCCATTCTGCAATATATCGACACCTTGCAACCTAGCTTAAGTAAATGATCTTGGATAGGTTGTAAAATGTAGTTGAAAGAACATCGTTAACAGCAAAAACTTGGAAATATCTAGTTAAATCAGGGTACCTTTAAATGAAGGTCGTAGAGGCCAATTACTGACATGGAAGGAAGACCTCCCGCCACCAAGAGTGGGACGAATGACACAAATAGCAATTTCTGAGCACACGCTGCAACGTTCCTATTGCTTTTACAAGCAGTTTCCCTCTACTTCACGTAGGTAATAGGCTTCTGTGATATTCATGACGCAGGCTCCATAAACAGCAAAAAAACCCAATTTCATAACACTGAATTTCATTTTATTACAGCTAATGTTTCTTAAATGTTCTATTAAGAATTATTTTTATACAAAGATAAGTTATGTCTGAACATAGTCCTTTATCTTATTAGTAATTTAATTTCAATTCTAATACTGCTACTTGAGGTTTTAGGGGCTTAAGAATACTGGGATCATAAAACTCTCCTACCTGCCAGCACACACTTGATTGCTTGCATGGGCAATTCCAACAACTTCGGAGTAATGGAACACAGTCTTTTCAAACTAAGGATTTCAAAGTTTCCGTAATCTACGTATCCAACCAGCACAGATTCTTCAGAAGCATAAGCCAAGACGGAGGCACGGTACCACTGATCGTCCTCTGAAAAAAGGAGACTCGGTCTCAAATAGTTTTCCCACGCAGCTGGAAACAAAACTTCTCTTCTCAAATTTAGAAATCATCATTTGTAAATTTTAACATTGAGCTTAACGCTTATTCACATTGCTCTCTCTGCTTAATGGAAGCCTTCAACTCCTACAGCAGCGCCGTTCCTCTTACCTTACTGACTACTCATGCTGCATGCTGTCGTTACTTATTGCTATGCCTCGTCTGCCTAGTAGACAGCTCATTAGGACAAAGAACATGCTTTGGTCATGTCAGTCCACTAGGCCTTGTTCAACACGTGGACCGTTTGCTAAGGCATCAAGCAGAGCTAACGTTAGAACACCTGGCAGTAGGAGTGAACCAGAGTCCACCAACTGAGCCATCATTTTCCTGGAGGCCTACTGCTATCTCCCCTTCTGTGAGGCCACTGGACCTCCCATCAGCCAGGAATAACAGAACCCAGTCATCCAAGGCCAGGCCAGTGCAGTCACCGAGGCGATGCCCTGACAGCTCCGGGCTGCCAGGCAGGCCCTCTGGCTGTCCCCCATCCCCCCGCCACCTTCGCACGCTGATGTGAATGGAATTATCTGCACCAGCCTCCAAAAACCGCAGGGCTGACAAAACAATAAAACCGCCTTTACCCACGCCTCCCCCCACACACTCACGGGCCCTGTTCGCTGACACGCTTCCATTTAGTTTAACAGGACATATTTAAAAACGTAACTGGTGCACTTTAATACTCAAGCTTCAATAGAACCATCCTCTGCAAACTGAAGATTCTCTCTCACGCACAGGTACTTAACGACGAGCAGACTCACTGTTCAGTAACACTCTCTTCCCCTACCTGAGAACTGAGCGCAGCAGATGTCACCGATGGCTGGGTAAAAATCTGAGCGAGGGGACATCTGGCTGCAGTACTCGCGGAGGGACGCCTGCAGTTCAGCGAGCTTATCTGCAGATACAGACCGTTTCTTAGGCGCAAGAAATGCACACCTACACAACACCTTCATTTTCGCATGTTGGATCTCCGGAAGTGTGCTATCCCGAGAGCACAGATTGGGAAAATTTACTTACAGCCACTTTGTAGTTTTTGACAAAAGAAGTCTTCGGGAGTCTGAATGTGGGAAACCACACCACAAAACTCATCGCCTACATTCAAAGTTAACACTTTGGGGATTAAGTCTCTTCTGTCTACGACAATTTTGTCTTCAGCTGTCATTTTTCCAGCATCTTCAGACTCACCTCATCAGAAAACAGAAAAATAAATCATTTGGGCTTCATTAATCCAATTTTTCAGCTGTTCAGGCCCACCCGTGCTTTCCATACCTGTAGGCCTTACCAGGTGCTGTTCTCTCCCCACCCCCTGGCCAAAGTACTCCCAGTCGCCAGCAGCCTGATAATTTCCTGCTCAGTGTGGTGTCCCTCTGAAAAGGCTTCTCTCCAAGTCTGCATTAGGAGTCTCCCCCAGGAGCTCCCCCCTGCACCCGCACATCCTCATTCACACCATGTCTGTGGCAGTACCACACACCTCCACGGCGCAGTAGTATTGCTCAGTGCTTTCTGTCCCTTCCGCCGATACCTCTGCAGCACCTGCCATTACTGACGACTGCCTCCCAGAAGCCTTTGCTCTGCCGATGCTCTGGCAACAGTTCCCCCATGCTCTTCCCACCCTGCCCATCACAGCTTCTCGCATGATATCGGAAGCCCCTCACTCTTCTTTCTCACTCCACACTCTCCCCAAGACACCACGGACATTTCTGGTTTCAACCACAATTGCTATCAGACCACAGAGTTTGGTTTTTCTCCGCTGGACGGCAAAGTACTACTGAAAGCTCTTCAGCAGAGTTGTCACACCAAGATTTGTGTTTTAGGGATGGCACGTAGGCCGTAATTAAGAACACAGACAGGAGACAAAAAAACAAAAAGGAAAGGGTTGTTGCAATGGTCTTGAATGTTAAGAATTCCTGAACTAAAAAAAAAGTGGTAATAGGAAAAGAAAAATACATACAAAAGGTCACTTGGGATGAAGAATCAATAAAGACTCCACAACCAATCAGAGCAAGAGATGGGAGGTGAAAGAGAAGGCAGACTCACGGGTCAATTAAGTTTGTTTAAGTGACTGGATGAGCCCAGTCATGGCATCGTTAATCTGGAGATCACCTCCGGAGGAATGAGCAGAGACGAGGAAGCATGTCTTCACTGAAAGCACAGTCATGCTAGCACTTACATGCATGACCCGTGACCTAAGGGGGAGGTTGCTGGAGGGTAATGGCGGCACCA
>PVKM010042508.1:0-12793 GCA_004027735.1 Carollia perspicillata | reverse complement strand
TTTACACACCAATTACAAACTATCCAAAAGAAAAATTAAGAAAAACAACCCCTCACATTGGGAACATTATGCTAAGTGAAATAAGTCAGAGAAAGACAAACACCATATGATCTTACTTATGTGTGACATATAACCTCCCCCAAAAACTGGGCTCATGAATACAGAGAACGGACTGGTGTTTACCAGAGGCAGAGGGGGTGGAGTGGTCGGTGGAGAGTGGGTGCAATTGGGTGATGAGAATAAAAAAGTACAGACTCTCAGGTATAAAATAAATGTCATTGAAATGTAGTGCACAGCATGGGTACTACAATAAATAATACTATACTCATTGTTTGAAAGTTGCCAACAGAATAAATCTTAAGTGTTTATATCACAAGAAAAAAAATGTAAGTGTATGGTCATGGATGTTAACCAGACTTATTGTGGTGATTATGTTTCAATATATACAAATGTTGAATCATTGTTATATACCTAAAACTAATATAATGTTATATGTTAATTATACTTACATTTTTTAAAAGATATTTTTGATGAGGATGCAATTCTAAGTACTCTCTTGGCACAGTGAAGGTACTATTGCACTCCTGCTTCCTCTCTTGCTTTAGAAATATCAGCTGCCAGTTCAATGCCATTCATTTGAAAGTACTATAATATGTATTTCTTCTCTGATTTTAGGTTCTGTCTATGTATCCTGAATATTAAATATGATGTACACAGATGTAAATTCAGTTTTTGTTACTATTTCTTTCCTTTTGTTGACATTGTGGAGTCAATAAATTGTCCTTCATTTGTTTTGAAAAGTTCTTTCAAAAAATTTTTTTCACATTTCTTTTCTCCTCTCCTTTTGAACTCTGATTAAATGTAATTTCTATATTTCAGATTCAGTTTTGGTCTTATTTTAAATTATTATATTTTCTATTGCTACAAGTTCTTTGGTTCTTTTCCCCACATCTCCGAAATTGCTTAGTCTTTTTGAGTTCTCTTGTTCTGACTTATGTTTAGTTTGTTTCATTTAGCATATTCATTTCTTTTATAATCTGCATTTTATAACTCTAATACAGATTTTATTTATTGTTCTATTTCTGTTAGGTCTTGTTCTGGTGCCATATTTCTTGTGTGTTTCAAGATTTTTTGAAACATTAGGAGAATTTTTAAGGCCTCATTTGAAAGTGAATTCTCTTAGTAAGAATTTGTGTTTTTTTTTACTGAGGTATGTAAGTGGCACCAATGGCCTGGGGAAACTTTAAACCAATTTTTAGGCTTGAGATTTTTAGAATCAATAGAAGGTAAAAACTGGGCTCAAACAAATATGGATCCAACTTGGGCAAATAAACTGTTAGAGTACATTTAGCTTTTTCTTACATGTTGTACTATATTTTATGATGGGCAGTTTCTTCTCATCCTCCTGTAGAGCTAAGCTCTTTCCCCTAAAATGAGGGTTCCCGCTTACTGACAAAGATTCCTATTAGCCTCTCCTTTTCTCTGGCTACTTAGATGAGGCATTTCTGTCCTGTGAAACCTGAGAGGCTGTGACAACCAAAGCTCAGGTTCAGCCACTACCTTCAAGTTTAAAGGCAGCTTTATTCTATAATTGTATTAGCTTTTGGTCTTTTGAATATTCCTTACTTTATTTTAGCTTATTGATACCTTTACACATTTATAGAAAATATTTATTCACATATTAAACAAAACTGGAAACTACCAAAATATCTATGAACAGAGGAGTGAATAAATACATTATGTTATACCCATGCAATGCAATAACCTACAACAATAAAAAAAGAATTAACTACACACAACCAGCAATTGCACACAACATAGATGAACCTCACATTTTTGTTGAGTGAAAAAAAATAGACATAAAGAATGAATGTTGTATAATTCCACTCACAGGACATCCAAGAGGAAGCAAAAGCAATCTGTGTTAAGAAAAGCCACAATAATGATACCCTGACTTGAGGTATGGGGACTTCTTATTGACCAGGGAGTGCCATGAAGGAAATTTCTGGCACTCTGGAAATATTCCAGATCTTGATCTGGATGTGGGGTACATAGGTATGACAATTCATGTAGTTGTACACTGAGGATTAGTGTACTTTGAATGATTATGTTATACTGCAATACAGTTAAAAAAATCCTCCAGTTTAGTTGTTTTGGCCAGCATACTTCATCTGCCTTACTATTGTGAATAATTTTCCCAAGGCTTTACAAATATAAGGGATTTATATTCATTACCTATATTGCCAGCATGAAGTTAGAAGACTGGATAATTATTTAGAGAAGCCAGTGAGAATATAAAACTGCCACTTCTCCCTTTTTGGCAGTGAGGTTTTAAGTGTTTTAATCATAACTTAAACTCCACACTTCATTTTGCTTTTATAATCAGCATCTGAATGAGTGAAAACATCTCATAGAAAAAAATATATTACAACAAAGTAGTAATGTAATTGCAGATATAATTTCCAAAGGTAGAGTAAAGCTATCATTTTTATTACAAAAGTCTTGAATATAAATGTACTTTTAATTCTTTAAAAATGGTACCATGAAGACCACAGGCAATTAGATCTGAAGGACTGTGATTAATTTTCCTAGTGTCTCATTTCTAGATACCTATATTATTTCTACACTGCACACTCCAGGCATTTTTTCATGTCTACATGCAGTTTATGTATTAACTACATTTGTGTAAAGTAGTTTATTAATAGAGAAGATTTATTTTATTAGCAAAAGAAACAGTGTAGTTAAATGGGTATATTTATGTTGTATTTATGTATATAATAGCCATTGTTTACACATTTGCTAACAGGATCATTGTTTATGCAAATGAAGAACATGAAGTGGGTAACAAATTGTAGATGATGCAGGATGCTTATCCACTGCATAGTGGAGCTTGCAACTAATGTTTTACTTGAGAAAAATGATCCATATGTCTTTATGTAGCTTTGTCTCCCTCAGCAGGTTTCGCAAAGTGCTGAGCATATAATAGGCTCTCAGTAATGTTTGCAAATAAACAAACAATAATTACCTATCCCTCCTTTTAAATCATACTTGTTTTTAAAATTATGTCCTCATCCTTAGTGACTTTCAAATAAGCTTCCCAGTAATGTGATGAGAAAAAAAAATAATATAACCATTGTTTTGATGGATCAAATATTAGAATGTACTGCTACCATTTTTTCTAAAGAGAAAGAATGCTTCAGGGTATGAGGGAATAATACTTAATATCAACAGGAACCAACTGTTAACCACTTCATCCCTAAGCATTAATAATGGAAATCAACAGTTATTTATTAGGTACAATATTTGCAAGGCATTCTATAGGATGCAGGATCCTATCTCACAAGACATTACTTCAATCTACTTGGGAGCTGGACCCCTTGATATTAAGTGGTCTTAAACACGCTTGTGGTGTGATGTTCTGAAAGGGAATCCCAAGACAAACCTGCCAGTTAAAATTCAGAAGTACAAGTTCTGCTGTGTACATGGCTCCAATCTTCTCAATGAGACCCCAGTGAATGACCCCTTATAAAGCATAATTTCTAAACACCTTGGTTTTCATCTTCTAATAATTGGGGGTGACAACCTCACAAGGTGGCTGTTTTAATTGAACAAAACTACAATCTATGTCAAGTGCCCTGCACTTAGCCTGGAACATAAAAAATGCTCAATAAACATCAGCTATCATCACTACTGACTTCTTTGACATCTTTTATATTATTAAGCAGTGGCTAAGAGTCTAGATTTTGGAGTCAGAACTGAGACCTTGTCCTGAATCTGTCACCTGAGAGTTATACAAGCTTGAAAAATGACTTCATATCTTTTATCCTTATTTTTTCCATTTTCAGATTAGAAATACAGAATAGCTCTTAATATGTTCAAATTGCTGTAATAATTAACTGAGATGATGGATGCCAGTCAAGACTTCAGCGCAGGCATACAGTAAGTGCCCAAATGATTAAGTGATCATAATGCCTTCTACCTACAAGATGATAAATGTCTCAAGGGCAGATTATTCATCTTTATTATATGGTTTATCTCTGAATTTATAGGGTGGGGAATTGAAGAAGAGACATACAGGAGAGATGAAATGTGAGACAGACTTATGTGTCATGGGAGCAGACACTTTGAGATCAATCAAGGAAACAACAGAAGACCAGGGAGAAAGTTCTATTTGAATAAAAGGATCTTGTAGAGGATTATTTACTACAACTTTTTTCTAGTTGCAGGGTTCATTGCAAAGGAATTTTGTCAATTCAGCCTGGCTTAGAAAACATTAGTAATGGAGGAATGGAATTATTGGGTTGGCCGGAAAGTTTGTTTAGTTTTCTGTATGATGGCTATAGCAGTGCTTAGCTGTCTTTTAACTTCATTCGAATGAATTTTGTTAGATTGTATTGTGTCAGCTGTCATATTAGCATGCATTAAAAAAACTTATCAAAACTGGTGAATTTTTGTGTAGCCATTTTAATATTGAAGATCAAAGAAAATATACAACATTTTTGGTGTATTATGCTTTATTATTTCAAAAAAGGTAAAAATGGAACTGAAATGCAAAAAAAAGTTTGTGCAATGTGTGGTGAAGGTGCTGAGACTGAATGGATGTGTCAAAAGTGGTTTGTGAAGTTTCTTGGTACTACTGATGATTTGGCCAAATAATTCTTTGCTGTGGGGCTGTCTTATGCCTTGGAAGATGCTTAGCAGCACCCTTGGCCTCTACCCACTAGAAGCCAATAGCAGAAGATAGCTGACACACTCAAAATATACAAATCAATAGAATTATTTGTGAAAATGAAAAATGTGTCTTTTATTTTACAGAAAACACTAAATGGACTTTTTGGCCAACCCAATATAATAACATGTTGGAAAAATGCACCTAAGGATCAAGACATATAAGAAATTTTAGGTTGAAGACTAACTTTGCTTGAATTACCCTGATATTTGTTCCAGTATCTCATTTAAAATGACAGCTCTGTGAACTGTCTGAACATAAGTGTACTTACAGCTACCAAAATGGTGGCACTGAGGACTCTGCCAAAAAGTAACAGAAGTACAGCAGGGAACAATGACTTAAATTTATGGATTGGCTTTGTCTTCCTGTCAGTCCCCAGACTTTCATTATCCTAGTAAAAGGCAATTTATATAATTCATTGGTTGTCCTTTTTGCTTACATTCTTAGCTCGGAAACAATTCCCAACAAATAGTGCCTCTGGGTTCCCATCTTGATAGCACAGTGCCTTCTTTTACGGCTTTTATAACTCTCCTGTCCCTATTACTCCAAATCTCATATCTTCTTCTCACTGTACCTACATTATTTAATAGCAGATGGCCTATGGATAGCTTCAAAGGCCATGCATATCAGTTAACTCCTAACCCTCCCCGCAAACCTGCCAGAATAAACTCTACAGGATGCTGAGAGACGAGGAGGAAAGGTTTGCTGTTGCAGGGCTGAATTCTCTTATTCTCATCAATATCTTACCCTGATTTAGAGAATTTTATGCCCCTCCCTGCTGTCACTTTCATTTTCTCATGTCGCCAAGGTACACCTGGAAAAAGACACACTAACCAGGGCCTCTCACTATCCTGCATAGCTGATATTATTAAAGAAATTACATCACTTGGAAAATAAACGGAGAGGAAGATTAGTCATCTGTAACTCCTGAAAGCATTAAACATCCTTAGGCATTCTGTGGGGGGAAATAGTTTACAAAAATTAAAGGAGTAAAACACATTTTTTTTCTTTTTACTATTTGACTGCTGAATGCTTTACAGCTTTGTAATTTGGAAAGAGTGGTTCAACGCCTTTTGTGCCTTACTTTTTCATGTTAAGTAATTACATCTGCTACAGCCCAGCATCTAATTCAGCTTTGCATGCATGTGTACTGCAAATCATTGTGAATGATGTTTCTTTTAGATATTGCTGGTTGCTTAGCACTTTTGTTTTGTACTTTTTCCTATCAGTACCAATCCTAGTAATGAGTTTTACAAGGCATCTTCTCGTTGCAACTTGCCTTCCTGCCATAAAGAAAGGATCATTGCAAATGGTACATTAAAAAGTTTGTATGCAGAAGTTTCAAAACATCCATCCTCCTTAACTTCTCTTCCTCCCTTCCTTTTGTCTACTAAGTGTTATTATACCTTATACATATTAAATTTGAATTAATGGCCCAAATTTTGAAATTGGACATTTCAGCTAAAACTGAGTGGAGATGGCTCATTAGATGAGGGTGGTTGGGGCAGAAGGGACACGCATACTCCATTTTGCATAGTGTCTATCTTTTCTTACAGACTCCCTGACACCTGGCTTGGTTCATTCACACTCCCTGTCGGAACTGTGAGGGCATTTGAGATTGTGATTCCTACTCCATGGTGAAGTGAGACTTGCTATTCCTCTGTGTTGGCTTCAAGTTGAGAAACCCTCATACATGCCAGCTATCCTTAAAAAGTGAAATCCATCTGGCAGGTTTCATGCCTGCCTGGTGTTTCGACCTTTGGTTAGAACCATTGCACTCCTGCACTGTGACCTGAATTACCTGACACTTTTTGAAGATAATACATTATAGAGTCACAACCTTAATGGTGTTTGAGCTCTTTGGTGCAGATATCCTGTTCCTAGGAACTTAAAGCATGATTTCCAAAAACAAAAATATATAGGTAGGAAAATATTCATTGAAACATTTCTGTAACAGCCAGAAAGGTTAAAAAATGTTAATTAGAAAGACTGTTGAACCATAAAAAATATGTTAAGTGAAAAAGGGCACTTATATCAAAAAAATCCCTTAACTTAGTCTCCAAAAAGGGGTCATATAAGTATTTCTTTTAAAATTAGCTGACATTTTCTAAGTGGCATTTTACATTTACTCATTATTGGGAATGGTTTTAATTTCCTGAGCCCAATCATACCAATCGGAGCAGGATGATTACTCATACAAGCGATGGGTAGCAAGTGGGATTCGGCTTACTTTTAAAACTCAAATCTCCATGTATAATGCTTATCTGGTTAGTGAAAATTGGAAGCAGTCAGTGTGAAAAGGAAAAAAAAAGCAACCAAAAATGAAAATGGCTCACAAATGATCTTTGCTAGTCTTCTGAATGGAGATTTCTGAGGAGGAAAAAAAAAGAGGAAAAAGCTTTATAATTTATTTTTACGTACATCTCTAGAAGTAATGAGATAGGCTAAATCAGCTGAGATAAAACAGAGTACCAAGAGAGTTATTTAGTTAATTATTTCCAATAGAAAGTTAAGGAAAAGGAACATTAATTATACTAGTTATGCAAATTTATTAAATTATCTATAAAAGTAAATAATTTAGTCATTTCTCTACCACTTTGCTGGAAAGAGACCATGATTTTTGTAGTATTTTCCAACAGAGCCTGATACAATACAGGCTTCATAAATGGTGACTGTTATTACAATTTTTATGTTGATCAGGTAAGGGAAAAAACTATATTTTATTGATATATATCATATATAGATAGCATATGTTATATGCAGACACACACAAAATTTCCAGGTAATACTTTATATGTTTTCTATGATACTATATATATAGTATATATGTATATAATAACTATATGTATATTATGTACACATATGGAATGATATATATAGATGTATATATCTATAGCTATAAAATAATTCTCGGGTAAGAGTCCCATGGTTTAATTCACAGGTTAATGCAGATGGCAGTAAAAACTGGAGTTTTGGTGGTACAGAGTAAAGAGTTCAGGCAGAGATAGAAAGGTCTGGACCAATGACCACGGACTGTTTGCTGCTTGGGTCTGTATGTACCAGCCTGTGTCAGCTTCATCTCTCTGTGACATGCACAGTCTCTGTCCAGTCATCTTCTTGCATGCAGGGACCATTACTCTGGGCTGACCAGTCTCCAAGGAAAATGATCACTTATCATTCATGCATTTATTTATCCTTGAAATTCCAATAAATCAGTGTCCAATTACCCCGTCCCTTTTAATGCCCTTTGAGAGACTCCTTTCCTTCAGGCCCACATATTTGAGTGACTGGTAAAGGGCATTTTCTTCATCTGTACAACAGCTAATACTCATTTAAGGGGTTTGCTATACGGGCTGCAGACATTTCTCAGTCCTCAGAGTATTTTCACTGATATAGCTTCAAGGACAGCACACTTTCTGATTTTTGTTTTTTTTGATTGTTTTGGTTTTGTTTTTTTCCTACTTCATGGTTATTTTCCATCTCATATGCTGGTTCTCCACCCAACTTTTAACTTTGGAGTGTTCCAGGGCTCAGTCTTTGAACTTATGATTATTTTCTTCCTAAGTGAACTCATGAGGTCTCATGGCTATAATGCCATCAGAGGCTGACACTCAAATTTATTTCTCCGGTCTGACTGCTCTCCATTTCAGGGCTCAGATGCCCATTTAGGATTGCCACTTGACTCTCTAAGGTACAAGTAAAACAGATCTAAAATAGAACTATTGATTCTCACGACCCCTACTCCTCCATATACTTCTTTCCAATTTTTCTGTCTTAGAAAACAGCACCACCCTGTGCTCATGCCAAAAACCAAGCCATTTTGATTCTTTTCTTTAAGCCTTTCACACCTTTTTATACCATGAGTAAATTATATTGATTCAATTTCCAAAATATATTCCTAACCCCCGTGCTTCCCTTCATATATACTGTTATCATTCTAATTGGAGCCATTATATATTAAATTGATTAATAACTTAAAAGAAACTACCTCCTAACTAGTCTCACTTTCTGACTCTTGCCCTTGATATAATGTTTTCAACAGCCAACAGATTTGTAATATTCTCATAAAATCAAATTATCAGCTTCCTTAAAACCTGCTGACTTTGTCAGTCCTGGAATAAAACTATAATTTCTTTCCATTTCCAATAAACACGTTATCTGGACGAACCTTCACCTTAAGTGTCTTAAATTTCCGTTCTCTATGTGCGGTGGCCCCCCTTTTTTCTCTGCCTCAGTCAGAGCACCTTCGGTCCTACGCCAGTGCCTGTGCACTTGCCATTTCCCCTCCCGAGATGCTCTCGGCCCAGTGTTTTCCACTGCTCCGAGTGCTCTCACAGTTCAGCCCTCAGTCAGCTGCTATTTCCTCAGAGAGGCTCTGCTTACGACTCCACATAAAATAAGAACATAGTGCTGCTCTGTCACTTCACCCTCTTTTGTTTTGTTAATTTCATTTGGTATCAGTAGAACCACAGGAGAACACCTTTATTGTGTGTTTAGAAATGATCAATTTCTTATTGTGTATTCCATGTTATTGAACATGCGCTCACTTTCAGGAGCAGAGACCTTGCATGTCATATACCATGTGTTCCCCAGTGCCAACAGGAGTGCCTCGTACAGAGTTGTTCAAAAAATATATTCCATGAATAAATGAAGGAATGGATGAAGATTATGAGTTAGGATTAAGGGATTTGGCCTAGTCAGAGTAGTCAGCAGGGCTTCTGTGTGGAACTGACGTTTGAGAAGAGGTTTGATGTTTTTGTAGGCACGATGTGGTTTCCTTTCTGAGAGTGAGTGGTGGGGGAGGAGGAGGTGGGGGAGCTGAGCATTTCTGGCAGATGTGAGGGCACGTAAGGGCCGAGGGGTAGGAGGAACACTGGTGCACTGGAGAGACAAAGACTCATGTGGCAGGAGCTCAGTGGGCAAGGGGGCTGGTAGTACAGGAGGTGACTTGCTTTCTATTGTTTCTCAGTGAAATCATTTTTTTGTAAGCCAAGTTTTATGTGGATTTCTAATACATTTCCAAGATCCACTCACATTTGCTGACATTTTTGTTCTGTGAGGAGCCACAGAGATCTGTATAGTCAACAAATTAAAAGCTACCAATTTGGGAAAGTATGCATTTCTTGTAGGGAAGGCAGACTTTCTGGGATTAGTTTATTGGGCTATACTCTGAAAGGGTGGTATCTACTTTATACACCATGCCAAGCCCAGCCCTGCCATTCCAGGAGTGTGTTTCTTAAATGCTCCTGGGGAGCTGCAGTGACAGCTCGGGGCTGGGTCCTGGAACACAAGAGCTTTCATCTCAGCATCGCCATACAAGATCAAGACCTGAGGTTCATTCCTCAATGTTGAAACAATTGAAACCCTCTGGTCTGGTCTACCTGGATAGCTCACGCATACTCTACCTCTTACCTACCTCTCAGAGCTACAGCTTTCTTAAAAAAAAAAAAAAAGAGCAGCAGAATAGAGAGCCCATACATTATCCAAGAGGCATCAAGAGCTCACGTTGAATCCCAACTGTCAGTTATTATTGATAGTACCATCAGTGAATTACCTCATCCCTCATTGTGAGAATTAAATGGAATTATGTATATTCCCAAACCCAGAGGAGTGCTTGGTACACAGTGATAGCATAATTGAAATTAATACTATTATCTATTATTATTGTTGTGCTCATTAATGTTTACTTTCTATAAAACAGTTTCTTAGCTGGTCAAGACTAAATTTGGTGGTCATACCACAATAATGAATTCTGTGGTCACTCTAAAATGGTGGTCCTTGACTGGGAGCAATTTTGTTTTGCTCTACCCTACCCTACCCTACAAAAATCAATCCCTGTTAACTTCCCCATGGGAACATAAAACTTGAATATTTGTCTTTGTTTTTAAATTTGCTACTTTCCCTGATTCCCAGGAAGTCAAGCAACTACACTTTGCTTGGAATACTATTATTTGCTTGGCAGTAAATAATATTTTGATTAATTGAATGCATCTAAATGAATGGTTTTTCTCCGATTACCACAACACAGCTAACTTTTGGGAAAAAAAAGTAGCTAAATTGAGAGAACATCTGTAATTAGAACTCAGAGTACAAGGTTTTGGGATTGAGCTAAGTGGCCTCAGCCTCTTAATTTGTTAAGTATTTAGAAGCAAATAAATTTTAGTAACCCCAAACTTCTTAGACAGAAATTTCATCTCTAGTGTATGTCATTAACTTAGCTACACAGTTAAATTGTTTTACTTTATTTGTTCTGCTTAGATCCCTGTAAGACAGACACTTTTGGAAGAGAATTCATGCTTGAAAGAACGTCACAAAAGTGATCTGGCATATTCTTGAAGGGGAGGTTGCTGACTTCAGAGAAATGACAATTTCATGTACAGTATCTGACTTTTAAGAAACTCACCTGAATTCAAGTGAGAAGCCTATTTTCAAGAGACAGAGAGAAGCACTTAGGTACTAATGAGGCTATAATGGGTGAGGAGGTCTGTGCTTCTCAAACCTGACTACACATAAAAATCACCTAGCAAGATTAGAACCACCCCACCCCCACCCCTCACACTTTTAAGCAAAATCTCTGGGTCATGTCTAGCTATTAGAATGTTACAAAGCTCCCCATGCAGCTTGTATACACTGGCAGGGCTGAGAACCCCTAGCTTACTTAGGTGAAGAAATAAATACACATTAATAATAACATTCAAGCTGTTTGGGAAAGCTAAATCAGGCAACACTGCTGTGTTTTTAATTTGCTATATTAATAGATGTCTTGTCAAATACCGTATCATCTCACCTTTAACAGGAACATAATCAACAAAACAAACAAACTAGCAAATATAAACAAAGACACTGAAATTGAGAACAGGCTGAGAGTGACTAGAGGGGAGAGGGGAGGGAATTTCAGGGGAAAAGGGTGAAGGGTTTGCAGGCACAATTATAAAGGACACATGGACAATAACAGGGGCAGGGGTGGAAATAGGAGGGAGGTGTAGAGGGCTGGGGTATTGGGCTGGGATGGGGAGAAAAGGCAGAAAACTGTACTTGAACAACAATAAAAATTATTTTGCTTGTCTAACTTCAAAACACTCAAAAAGATTAAATAACATTTTAAAATTACCCCAAGTTAATTATTCATTTTATCTTAAAAAATAGATGTATTGCTATGCAGGGAGCCATCAAATTTTACATAGCATTAGTAAGAATACTTTCTATTTATGTTTTTATTGACAGTTTTTAGAATCACATATGTATCACATTTAATTCTCAAAGGTACCACCAAGAATAATCAGAAAAAGTATATATAAACATAGTGAAAATGTAAGCTCAGAAAGCTCACTCGACTTACCCAAATTTGGGTTGGTTGGGTCCTTCCCTCTTTCCTCCATTTATTTCTTCAATGTCATACATTCTGTCTGCTATGTGATGGAGGCTAGCCATTAAGTAGGTCAGGAATCATGGCAGCAAGACACAGAATTCCAGGCAGGAGAAGGCTTCCTGGTGACAGGGTTGTAGCATCATCAAGCAACCGAGAGAACAGGTTTCCATAAGAAGTCTTCTCATAGAATGCTGTGGCAGCTCTATGAATTCGTTAGAACTAGGGTTACCTGCTCTGCTGATCCTGGTTCTTTGTCTTCAGTATTTGTACTCTTCTCCTCTCTTCACTAATTTCTATTTTCAGCACAGTCTTCTTTGTCAGATATGCATTTTTTCCATCGTGGCACTGACTATCTCTACACATTTGCTTTTGCTACAACCATTAAAGTGCACCTCTTCTCCCAGCAGCTACATCAAGCATGTGACCAAGGGCTGACCAGTTCTGGTACCTGTTCTCCCTGTTCCTAGTGATTGGTCTAAAATGTGGGGGTTTCCCTTGGGGCCAATCCTCAATCTCCCATGCGATTTCAGTTGAGGATAAGGGAAACAGTGCATCTCTCTTCTTTGTGGGTCATAAATTGTGAGATGCTTTTTCTTTTGCTTCTTGATCAGAGAGCTGTATGTGGCAGGAGACACTAAGATCCGCTTGCAAAGAGGAGGACTGACAAGCACAACCAAAAGATGGTGAGAGTGGGG
>PVKM010042507.1:0-12788 GCA_004027735.1 Carollia perspicillata | reverse complement strand
GAAGAGAAGGAAACGAATTAATTGTAAAAGAAAGATCGTGATTTTAACAAGAAGTAAGAGGAGGTAAATTGATTTTTAATAAACTAATGGAAACTAATTAATGAAGATAAAGAAAATTTCTATTGTAAACAAATTAAATGGCATTTCTGGACTTAGGGACAATTATAGAAGAAAGGGATAATCTAGCAACATCAAAAACTAGTGAGAGTTTAAACTCATCTTACAAAGTCAGTATTACCTTGATACTAAAGCCAGATAAAGAAACCATAACAAAAGAAAACTACAGACCAATAGCCCTGATGATCACAGCTGCAAAATCCTCAATAAAATATTAGCAAAGCAAATTCAACAGCACATGGAAGGAATTATATACCATGGCCAAGTGAGATTTCCTCTGGCATGTAAAGATGATGTAACACATGCAAGTCAAGAAATGTAATACAGAATGACACATTAATAGAATAAAAGAAAAAAAATACATGATTATGTCAATAAACACAGAAAAAAGCTTTTGTCTAAGTTCAACACCCATTCTTCATTAAAAACTCTGAACAAAATAGGTATAGAAGAAACTTACCTCAACACATTAAAGGCCATTTATGAAGCCCACTGTTAACATAATAAGCAATACAGAAAAATTGAAAGTTCTCTCCCCAGGATCTGGTACAAGGCAAGGATGCTCATTCTCAACACTTGTAATTTAACACAATACTGGAATTCCTAGTCAGAACAATTGGACAAGAAAAATAAATAAAATGCATCCAAATTTCAAAGAAAGAAGTAAAATTACCTCTGTCTACAGATGACATGAGTATATATGTAGAAAATTCTAAATATGCAACAAAATAAGTATTAGAACTAATAAATGAATTGAGTAAAGTTGCAGGATAAAAGATCAGAACACAAAAATTGGTTGCATTTCTATACACAAACAATAAACACCCAAAAAGAAAATTAAGAAAACAATCTCATTCTTAGCAGCAAAAAAATAAAGTAATTAAGAATGAACTTAACCAAAAAAGTGAAATATTTGTACATTAAAAAATTATAAAATATTGGTGAAGAAAATTAAAGAAGACACAGATAAATGGAAAGAGATCCTGTATTCATGGATTAGAAGAACTAATATTAAAAACTACCCAAAGTGATCTAGAAATTCAGTGCAATTCCCATGCAAATCACAATGGTATTCTTCACAGAAACAGAAAAATCAATTGTAAAATTAATATGGAACTAAAACAGATTTTGAATGACCAATGCAATCTTGAGAAAGATCAAAACTGGAAGCATCACACGTTCTGATTTCAAAATATATTACAAGGCATGATTCTATGATCAACTGATCTTTAGCAAAGAAGCCAAAATCACACAATGGGGAAAGGAATGTCTCTTCAATAATGTTGGAAAAATTGCATATCCATGTTCAAAAAATAAAATTGGGATGGCAACATAAGTAAATGTGATACTTGCTTACTCATACAACCACATCAAAATTATAACTAAACTATGAACAACCAACCATCATACAGAACCAAACTTACACATGGACCTACCTACTCAGACTCACTCCCTCTGAGCTTCAGCACCAGGGTGCCCTTCAGCTTAAAGGGCACCAGTGGCATGCAGGAAAAACTGAAGTGTCTGACATCAAGGTGAGCAGAGACCATTATCCCTTTTGTGGACTCTCTCCCAACAGAACAAGCAGGCTGGTGCCATATCTGAGGCTCCATTAATTTGGCTAACACTGTTTGACTCACTGTGGAGATCCGAAAGACTCCACCCCACCCAACTTAGGAGTCCACCCAAACTGCTTTTCCAAATGAATGGTAAATATTTGTTCATGCTTCACAACTTCCTAAATCCTCTCCAACAAGCAACAGCTGGCCTCAGTGAGCTCCAGGCCTGACACTAGCATAGCCAACCTAGATTCACAGCTTGGCTTCACCTGGGAATCTCCAAGTCCAGCACAAGCAGCAGCCATCTCAGATTGCATTATAGTTCAGGCAGGGTAGCCCAGGCCAAAACATGGGTAGGGGCTGACCTTGCCCTGCACCACCCAGGAAACTCCAGGGCAGCACAACAATAGACAGCTACAGACCACATCAGAGCACCACCACCCTACCCCTGCACAGCTTATCCTCCACAGAGGGTAGATATTGGTGGTAAGCAATCACAGCCAATCCTTACATCTGACTGGCCTGGGTAAATACCTCCCATTAATCTGCCAAGAGCAACCAAAGCTCAACTACAAGAGGATGGTGTACTCAGTACATACCAAGGGTGCACCTTGAGTATCCAGCTTGGGTGACAGGGAAGGCTGTGCCACTGGATAGTACAGGACACTTATGACATTAGGCCACACTACCAAGACATGGAGTCAAAGAAGCTCTACCTAATACACAGAAACAAACACAGGAAGGCTGCCAAAATAACGAGATAAAGAAACATGGCCCAAATGAAAGAACAGAACAAAACTTCAGGAAAAGAACTAAACAAAAGAACTAAATGAAAGTAAACAAACAAACAAAGAAAAAGAACTAAACTCCAGCAAAAGAACTAAACAAAAAGAAGATAAGCAATCTATCAGATGCAGAGCTCAAAACAGTGGCTATAAGGATGCTTGTGGAACTTAGTGAGGAATTCAACAGCATAAAAAAGATCCAGTCAGAAATGAAGAACACATTAATTGAAGTGAAGAACAATTTACAGGGAAACAATAATAGAGTGAATGAAGCTAAGAATCAAATAAATTATTTGGAACATAAGGAAACAAAAATGTAAACAATCAGAACAACAAGAAGAAAAATATGAAGATCCAAAAATATGAAGATAGTATACGAAGTCTTTGGAACAAGTTCAAGATGGCACATCATAGTGGTGTCAGAAGGAGAAGAAATAGAGCAAGAAATTAGAAATTTATTTGAAAAAAAAAAACTTCCCTAATCTGGTGAAGGAAGTAGACATGCAAATCCAGGAATCACAGAGTGTCTGAAATAAGATGGATGCATAGAGATCCACTCCAAGACACATCATAATTAAAATGACAAAAGTTAAAGATAAAGAGAGAATCTTAAAAGCAGCAAGAGAAAAGCCATTAGTTACCTATAAGGAAGTTCTCATAAGACTCTCAGCTTATTTCCCAAAAGAAACTTTGCAGGTAGAGGGAATTGTCAAGAAATATTCAAAGTTGTGAAAAGCAGGGACCTACAGTCAAGATTGCTCTACCCAGCAAAGTTATCATTTAGAATCAAAAGGCAGATAAAACTAAAAAACTAAACAGACAAGAAAAAACTATCCCAGACAAGAAAAAACTAAAGGAGTTCATCATCACCAAACTGTTATTATATGAAGTGTTAAAGGGTCTTATTTAAGAAAAAAAGATCAAAACTATGAACAATAAAATGGCAAAATATACATCCATTAATAATTGAATCTAAAAAACAAACTAAGCAAACAGGAAGAACAGAGACAGAATCATGGATACAGAGAGCATTTTGATGATTGCCATTAAGGAGTGGGGTGTGGGGAATGGGCAAAGAGGTGACAGGATTAAGAAGCACAAATAGGTAGTTAGAGAAGAGCCATGGGGATGTAAAGTACAGCATAGGAAATGGAGTAGCCAAAGAACTTATATGCATGACCCATGGACTTGAACAATGGTGAAGGCATTGCCTGAGAATATTGGGGTGTGCTGGGTGGAGAGGGCTTAAAAGAGAAAATCAGGACAACTGTAATAGCATAATCAATAAATTATAATTTAAGAAAAAGAAAACACCTTGTATTCTAATGTAAAGTGACCAGGACAAAGAAATGGAGAATTAAAAGACAAGGAGGAGCAATCTAATTAGTATATTTAGAAAAACACAATACTTATAAAATTGTCAAGTATACAATTTTCACAAGATCTTGCTTATAAACTAAAATTGTATGAATGAAAAATGTTATTGCACACCATTTACACTAAATATTTGAAACTAATTCGATTAAGAGTTAACATTACCTTATCTGATGTTTTGATTGCCTGTTGTAATAACAAAATACTCCAAAATTTAGTAGCTTAAAATAAGCTACTTAATTAAATTAAATTAGCAGTTTAAAATAACAACCATTTATTTGTTCATGATTCTGCAACCTAGGCGAGGCTGAGTTACTCTTCTGCTGGTCTTTCCTGTGGCCATGCCATGTGGGTTTATTTGCCTATCAGGTTAGCTGGGGTCTGGGTTCAGCTAGGGCATGGAACAGCTGGACTTCTCTTTATATACAGTTTCAGGGCTTCTCCCTCTCCATATGGCCTCTTTACAGGGTCTTCCCAGTAGCCAAACTGCTTACCTGCTGGACTTTCATCAGGACATCCAAGAGTAGGAAGACAGAAACTGTTAGTACTTCTTCACGCCTGGGTTTGCAGTTTCAGGACAAGACTTCCACTGCTTCATATTGGTCAAAGCAGTCACAGGGCCAGCCCAGATTCAAGGTGATGGGAATGAGATATCCTCTCTTGATGAGGAGTGACAAGGTCACACTGCACAGTGCCTATGGGATGGCGGACATTGCTGTAGCTATCTTTGGACATGTGATATACCACATCTGGCATATTATTTGTGAAGGGGTTGATAAGCAAGTGAAGTATTTCAGAGGATAGCATGGATTATGTATAATGTATCTAAAAAATAAACTTCAACACCACAAAGGTCTTACATTAAAGATATATTTTACCTGAAAGAAATGGAAATCAAGTTCCCTGCTTTTTTGTAGTTGAAATATAAAATAGGTAGAAAACAAACAATTTTAAGGCTTTTCATTCAACAAATTATTCTTGAACGTTTATTGTGTTAATCTTATACCACTAGGTAAAGTATATTCTTCAAAGATAATATCCAATCTATGACTCCTACTTTTCAATTACAAATACCATACTTTTTCAAAAAGAAGGGATGAACACATAGGAATCACAAAGCAGCTGTGATTTGGGGGGAGATTAAGAAGTGTTTGGAATTGTGGTCTCTCTGAATCCTTCCAATCCCTGCAAAGTAAGCCCCACTATTAGTCATTTTAGTGACAAAACTGATGCTTCAACGATCTAAATACTCTCAAAGTAACACTGGCTCCCTAAAATATCCATTAATGAACAGACTGAGAAAGCCTTAGCTATTGAGAACATAAGATCATATTTTACTAATGTTACTATTTATATTATTTTTGATTTGCAGTTTTACCCAGTCAAGTTTCCCTGGAATCGAGCATACTCCTTCACCAATATGTAAGGCTATGGTTCGCTCTTCAAAAGTTCCAAGGCCTTTACATAATAGGACTGGACAGCATTCACTAAACATCCACACGCATTTCAAGAGCATACCATTCCACAAAGCACCCTAATATTTAAAGTCAGCGAAAACTTGTATATGGCGACTCCCAACACCACTGAAGTCTTAGTGGAAAAACACCAAGTTTTTCTCAAATAATCGCATGATTGTCTTGGGTCCAACATGGAAAGTACTCTTTCTCCCTCTTCCTGTTTCTGCCTCTCACAAGGATCTCTGCTGATCCAGACTTTCCTCTCCTTAGGGTGGGATGCTTCCTCACACATTCAGTAAGAGGAAGAGGTGGACCGAAAGTGGAGGTGTCCACTGAACAGTGGGGCCCTCCAGGCAAGAAATTGTGTGAGCTGAAGCCAGAAGTCCCTTGAGAGAGGTGTGAGCAGGGGAAAAGAATGGAGGGGCCTGCAAGGCCTGCACAGATAAGAATCTCACATTCTCCCTCCTTTTCCTTGTTCCTCAGTGCTGGCCACAGGGGCTCACCCACCATGTGCCTTTTAACTGTCAAGGAGCCAATGCCAAGTGCTGGGCCAAGTCATCACTGATGACATGTGACTTGTGTGTGTTCCAAATTGGCCTTCCTGTCTTTCTGCAAGAAAAACAAACTTGAGCTGGACCCCAACAAACATGACAGGAAAAATAACAACTCTTGTCGAGGGCTGATACTGAAAACAACTGGTCTCTCCACCCCAAGCCGGCCCCTGCTGTGAACAGGAATAGGTCCCCATCTCTGGCTTCAAGACAGGGGCCAGGAATTCTGAAATTCAGGAGCCTCCATGGCACAGTATGGGGGTTATCAGGTTGTTCCTTTGAGGTCATCTGTGAAGGACACTGTCACAGGCCTTTTTCAGATCCCATGAAGACACTACAAGGAATAAATACTGTAGCATCAAGCCCACTACAGAGAGAGATCAATAAATGGCTTTGAGTAACACAGGGATTAAGCAATAGAGCTACATTGATTCTCAACAGTGTCTACTCCATATTTCCTACTTTCATTTATGGCTACATTAGAAAAATGAGAATTCAGAATACATGCTATTGTTGGACTCATTTCCCTAGATAATATGCTACCAGTCATTAATGAAAACTACTGGCATATATAAACATAAAAACAAGGACATGAAATATTATTTTATTGTTGTTGTTATTTTTCTTCTTATTATTATTATTACTATTATTATTATTTTGAGTAACACTCCTTCATCGAACTTGTAAACCATGTCCAAACCAGAATCTGCTCTACTTTTCATTAGTGTTTTCTGTATGACTTGACATGGTACACAAACAAAGGAATCTGATTAAATAGTGGGTTGAACTAAACTGAAACTAACTTTTTCTAGACTCAAGAAACAATATTTATATAGACCCCAAATAACTGAAATCAGGGACTCAAACAGATATTTGTACATAAAAAGTGGTATATGCATACAATGCAATATTATTCAGTTTTAAAAGGGAAAGAAATTCTGACACGTGCTGTGACATGGATAAACCTTTATGGACATTATGCTAAGTAAAACAGGTCAATCACAAAGGACAAATACTGTGTAATTTCACTTAAATGAACTACCTAGAGTATCAAATTCATAGAGAGATAAAAGAGAAGCATGCTTATCCTGGGGCTGGGGAGGGAGAATGGAGAGTTAGTGTTTAATGAGTACAGAGGTTTAGTTTGTGAAGATAAAAAAAGTTCTGGTGGTAGATGGTGATTATGGTTGCACAACAAAGTGAATATACTTACTTCCAGTGAACTGTACATTTAAGAATGGTTAAGATGGTTCTGGCAGGATCGCTCAATTAGTTGCAGTGCTGTCCCATACACTGAAGGTCACGGGTTCAATTCCTGATCAGAGCACATACCTAGGTTGCATGTTCTGGGCATGAATAGGTGGCAAAATCAATCAATCTCTCTCTCTCCCCCTCTCTCTCTCCCTCTCTATCACCCCACCCCTTCCTCTTTCTAAAATCAATTTTTTAAAAAACATATTCTCAAGTAAGAATAAAGAAAAAAGAATTGTTAAGAAGATATATTTTATGTGTATTTTACCAATTTTTTTAAAAGGATAAATACTGAGGCATCTAATAGATCTGTATTGAGTCCTGGCCAAGGGAGAGAAAGTACAAAATTATGCTGAAGTTTTTCCTAGTGTGTGTATGCTAGGTTTAACTAACAATAATGACTATACTCAACTTATTATCATTAGACCTGAGTTTTAAATTAAGATCTCAGACACTTGCATTACCGAACTTGGGTCCAGCTGCCTGACTCTATGTAAGTCAATATTTGAGAGGCAGGTGCTGAAGTAAAGGAAAGTGGCTTATTTGCAGATCATCTGGAAGATGGGAAACTTGTATCACAAAGCCCACCTCTTGGAAGATGGGGGACTTGTGTCACAAAGTCCATCTCCATCTCTCAGTAGAGGGAGAGGTTTTGTTTTTGTTTTATATGGATGGAGAGGGGAACATAAAAGAGATCGAGGGAGGGGGCTGCAAAATTCTCTACATGCAGATGAGCACAGTCTGTTCCAATAAGGCAAATGATGGTCTGGTATGTATCATCTGGTTTGGTCATCTCGGCTTCATGTCATCCTGGCTCCATGGTTGAATGTCAGCAAATCTCCTGGAGGTGGGATGTCTAAAGATCAAAGTCTGTATCTTTTGAAGTTAGTTCCTAGGAGTCTTATGCAAACATGCTGCTCATCTACAAGCTACATATTAGTCAGAGTCAGCACTTACAGAAACAATGTCAAAAGAATGGTGGGGTGGGTTATAATTTCCCACTGTTAAAATTTTCCACTGTTATACTAGGAATTCTGCAGATTTATTTTTTTCTGAAGATTTTAGAGCATTCCTAAGAGGCTATTCATAAGATGACACAGTCAGCCACTAACTCTTAAGGTTTAATGTAAAAAAAAAAAAGAAAAACACAAACTTGTATTTCCTATTTATACTATCCCTAACATTTAGGAAGAAAATGAAAAATGAGTCGTGTTCTTTTATATTTTGAAAGATTCTTCTAAACATAAACCCTTCCATTCCCTTAACTCTTTTTAGAAAGTTGGTATAACTTGAACTGAAAAAGTGACAGGGACATTATAAAAAAGTATAGAGCCATATCACTCATAACTTTCTAAGCCAAATATTAATACACTCATTCTAGCAATACAGAAAAGATAGTACTTTGCATTTAATTAAGTATATTCCATGAACACAGATTAATTTAACATTTCAAAATCAATTAGCTAACTTCTGGCACAGATGGAGGCGTAGGTAGATACATTTTGCCTAATTGCACAACCAAAACAAGGACAATAACAAATTTAAAAACAAAAAATAACCAAAACTGCCCCCAAAATAAAACTGTATGGAAGTCCAACAACCAAGGAGTTAAAGAAGAAACATTCATCTGGACTGGTAGAAGGTGCAGAGATGGACAGCCAGCATGGAGAGGACTTGAGGTAAGGTGGCGACTGGAGGACCAGGGACCTCAAAGCAGCAGCTGGCAGAGCAGGCAGTCCCACATTTGAGTGTGGATAAACTGGAAGGAACAAATAGGGAGTGAGAGAGACCAACCAACCCAGGGTTCCAGCATGGGGAAACAAAGCATCAAAAACTCTAACTGAAAAAACAAGTGGATGTTGTGGCAGTGGGAAAAACTCCCAGCTGCACAGGAGAATTTGCTGGAGAGACCCACAGGATCCTGGAACATACACAAATCCACCCACTGGGGAATCTGGACCAGAAGGGCCCAATTTGCTTGTGGGTAACAGAGGAAGTGACTGAAAGCCAGGCGAGGGCTGAGCAAGTGGCATTGTTCTCCCTCAGACCTATTCCCCACATACAGAGCCACAGGGAGCAACATGGGCTGCCCTGCCCAGGAAAATACCTAAGGCTCCACCCCTTGCTACGTAACTGGTATACTGAGACAGAAAAATATGACCCAAATGAAAGAACAGATCAAAGCTCCAGAAAAAATACAAGTAAGTGATGAAGAGATAGCCAACCTCTCAGATGCAGAGTTCAAAATATTGGTGATCAGGATGCTCACAGAAATGTTGAGTATGGTTGCAAAATAGAGGAGAAAGTGAAGGCTATGAAAAGTGAAATAAAGGAAAATGTACAGAGAACCAACAGTAAAGGGAAGGAAACTGAGACTCAAATCAATGGTTTGGATCAGAAGGAAGAAATACATTCAACCAGAACAGAATGAAGAAATAAGAATTTTTAAAAATGAGAAGAGTCTTAGGAACCGCCAGGAAAACTTTAAATGTTCCAAAATCTGAATCATAGGGATGTCATAAAGAGAAGAAGAAGAGCAAGAAATTGAAAACTTATTTGAAAAAATAATAGAGAACTTCCCTAATCTGGCAAAGGAAACAGACTTCCAGGAAGTCCAGAAAGCTCAGAGAGCCCCTAAATAAGTTGGACCCAAGGAATCACACACCAAGGCACATTATCATTAAGTTACCCAAAATTAAAGATAAGGAGAAAGTGGTGGTGGGAAAATGGAGACAACTGTATTCAAACATCAACTTTAAAAAGTGAAAAATAAAAAAAGATAAGGAGAGAATCCTAAAAGCAGCAAGTGAAAAGGAGACAGTTATCTACAAAACAGTTCCCATAAGACTATCAGCTGATTTCTCAAAAGAATACTTGCAGGCAAGAAGGAGCTAGAAAAAAAGTATTCTAAGTCATGAAAGGCAAGGACCTATATCCAAGATTACTCAATCCAGCAAAGCTACCATTTAGAATGGAAGGGCAGATAAAGTGCTTCTCAGATAAGGTCAAGTTAAAAGAGTTCATCAGCATCAAACCCTTATTATATGAAATGTTACAGAGACTTATCTGAGAAATAAAAGAAGACCAAAACTATGAACAGTAAAATGACAACAAGCTCACAAGTATCAACAACCGAACCTAAAAAATAAAAAAAGAACTAATTAAACAACTAGAACAGGAACAGGTTCACAGAAATAGAGATCACATGGAGAGTTATCAGCTGGGAGGGGAAAGGGGGAGAACTGGGGAAAGAAAAGGTACAGGGAATAAGAAGCATAATTGGTAGGTACAAAATACACACGGGGAGGTTAAGAATAGTATGGGAAATGGAGAAGGCAAAGAACTTATATATATGACCCATGGACATGAACTAAGGTGGGGGAGTGATGGTGGGAGGGGGCTATAGGGCAGAGCAGAATAAAGGGGAGTAAAAATGGGACAACTGTAATATCATAATCAATAAAGTATATTAAAAAATAAAGTAAATCTAGAAAAAATCAATTAGTCAACCAATTAATCACTAAATTAATCATTATTTTTATTTAATTAATCATTAAATTAATAATTAACAATACAAGAGAAAAATTATTTATTAAATATATGCAGAAAAAAGCAGTTGGTAAAATTCAACACCCATTCTTGATAAAAACTCTTAGCAAACTAAAAGTAAGGAAGAAAATACTATTGTCTTTTACCAACCAAATGGTATATATAATAACCCTATAGTAAACATCATAGGTAATGGTGAAATGTCAAAAGCTTATCTTCTGGAATTGGGATGAGATCAGAATATCTGCTATCACTACCTGTATTTGATGGCAAGGCAAGAAAAAAATAAGTAAAATTTATATGGAGTGGAAACTAAGAAATACAAATATTATTTACAAGTAACAAATCATGTAATGAAAAACCAGAAGGATTTACATATGTAATTTTAGAATTAATAACTTTAAGACACAAATGAAGTAATAGGACAACAGGGATGCACTTCTCACCCCCCAAAATTTTTTTTTGTGTTTTGTCAAGGAGAAGTGGTAATACAAGTTTCCAAAAATTTGACAAAATCTTCCATAAGAGAATCCTCATACTTTGTTATATGACCTTTTGTATACTTCTTCATCACACATTATGTTAAGAAGACATGTACTCAATGGTTAATAATTAGTAAAATTAGTAGTTTTTACTGCTTCCTCAATTCTTAAATGAAACGGACAGTTATCTTTCTGCCAGTGCATAGCAGTAAAGTCATAAACAATGACTACCATTGAAGTTTGGAGTCACTGACTTGAGTCAGGCTAAGGATCTAGTAGTTTTACCTACCATGATGTTTGCAACATTAGTGCAAATGGTATCATGGTGAAAAAGGGAGAATATTGTCTTAGTATTATTATGAAAATAGTTTTTACATTATGAACTCCCTTCAAGTGTTTCAAAACCCCAGGATCTATGAACTACTCTTTGAGAACTATGGATCTACAAAATTTGACCCAGCTAATGTATTCCTAGGTATTTACTCAACAAGTGTACCTTGGTGTAACAAAGGTGCATCAAGAAACATGCAAGAGCCCTAGCTGGTGTGGTTCAGTGGATTGAGTTCTGGTCTGTGAACCAAAGGGTCGCTGGTTCGATTCCCAATCAGGGCACATGCCTGGGTTGTGGGCCAGGTTCAGTAGGGGCCACATGAAAGGCAACCACACATTGATGTTTCTCTCTTCTTTCCCCTATTACTAAAAATAAATTTTAAAAAATCTTAAAAAAAAAGAAATGTGCAAGAATCTGTCATAATAGTCAAAATTGGAAACAACTTAAAATGTAAATAAAAATAGAATAAATAAATAAATTTGGAATACCCATAAAATGGAATACTATAAAGCCATGAAAATGAAGAAATGTTGCAGGGCTACATGCAACAATATGAATACATTAAGAAATGTAATATTGAAAATGTAATATTGACTTCTGGCCAAGATGGAGGCGTAGGTAGACACTCTGTGCCTCCTCACACAATGAAAAAAAGACTACAACAATTTAAAAACAAAAAACAACCAGAACTGACAGAAAATTGAACTGTATGGAAATCTGACAACCAAGGACTTAAAGAAAACATATTCATGCAGACCGGTAGGAGGGGCAGAGTCGGCAGCTGGGGTGGAGAAAACTCAGCATGGTGGCTGCTAGGGGCCTGGGGTGTGCAAGGCGGTGACTGGCAAACCCAGCGAGGCAGCGGATTGTGGAACAGGGTGCAAAAGGCTGCAGTTGGCCAGCAAAACAGTAGTTGGCAGACCAGACAGTACCACATTCGTGTGTAGATAAACCAGGCAAAACAAAGGGGGAGCAGGACAGACCACACAACCCAGGGTCCCAGCACTGTGAAATAAAGCCTCAAACTACTGATAGAAAACACCTGTGGGGGTTGAGGTGGCAGTGGGTGAAACTCCCAGCCTCACAGGAGAGATCACTGGAGAGACGCACAGGGTCCTAGAATGTACACAAACCCATCCACCCAGGAATCAGCACCAGAAGGGCCCAATTTGCTTGTCGGAAGTGGGGGAAGTGACTGAAATCCAGAAGAGAGTGGAATAAGCACCATTGTTCCCTGTATAACCCCTTCCCCACATGCAGTGTCACAACCCAGTGATGCGGGTTGCCCTGACCTGTGGAACACCTAAGGCTTTGCCTCTCACTATGTAACTG
>PVKM010042506.1:0-12783 GCA_004027735.1 Carollia perspicillata | reverse complement strand
ATTCCTCTGGGTCGGGGACCCTCAAGCACGAACCCTGGCAGAATGGCTCAGAACATGTTTGTGTTTTTTTTTTCCCCCCCAAAGAAGAGGTTTCAGAGTTTGCACCTCCTTCCAGTGGCATCCATGACCCCAAGAAAGTGGTCTGTGGGAAGGGGGCTCAGGTCTGCCCCTTGGCTAGAGCCACACTCCTGCCCTGTGCACAGGGGGCCCTGTCCCTGGTGTCTGCACACAGGAGGCCATTAGCCCCTTCTCCCCAAGTCCTGGTCATCAGAAATGTGCCCCGTCATCCCCAATGTCCCCTGCAGTGTGTGTATGTGTGTGGGGCCAGCAGAATCACCCCCCCGACTGAGAACATTGTTCTAGACGAGAGGGTGGGTAGCTGCCGACCCCTTTTCCCACCTCCCGCCCCTCCCCCCAGCCCTTCCAGGCTGGGCTCCAGGCTGTGGCTGGAAGGAGCTCTGGTTCTGGCGGCCATCACAGTGGGTGCCTCGCCTTCCCCAGACCACACTCTCCATGACAAAGATGGCGTCATTGCCATTGCGTCACCCCTGCACCAAAGCCAGACGTGCTCAGCATGCCTAACCGAGGCCACCTTGTTGCGCAGACCAAAAATGGGCACTGCGTAGGCACCAGACCTGCCAGAGAACGTGAGTTAGGTTTGAGGGATCATCCTTGGCCATGGGTGGGGGACCGAGGGGGGGACCAGGACCACCACCACTGGGTTACCAAGAGTTAACAACTGCAGGAAAGGGTAGGTGCACAGAAAATGACACAGGAGCCCTCCCCGTCACTGTCGCAGTCGTCCCGCATTACATGCCACTTGTGGAGGGAGGGCGGGTGGACTGCCTGCCTCAGGTTGCCTCCTGCAGCTCTGCCCACGTGCAGGGAAGCAAACAAGTGGCCCTGTGCAGCCATGCAGCCCGAGGGGGCAGGGGGCTGGCCCTGGCACGCGGCGCAGGCAGTGGAGAGGGGCTCTCTGAGGCCCGTGGAGACCCACCTTCCAGCTCACACTGTGAGAGGCAGCACTTGGCACACCCAGAGGCGTTCCGTTTGCAAAGAAAGACACAGACCGGGTGGAAACACGCACCTGTGTTGGCTGGGGCACGGCCATCTTCCTGCCAAGCCGGGCCACCACCTGTCCCTTTCCCCTTGCTGGAACAGCCCCCTGGAAGGCCAGGAAGCTTCCAGACCCCCAAGCACGGCCCCAGACAGCCACCCCGTCCACGTTTTCAGCCCGAGAGCCCGAGGAGACCCTGTAGACAGCCCAGACCCCTCATTTGACACAGAAAAGAGAACCCCACCACCGTGGTGACGAAGGACACTACCGGCTCTGGGACCCCGACCCCTCATGCTTTCTTTGGGTCTCCCAGCCAACCCCCTACCCTCCTCCCTCCTGCCCGCCCCTCCCCCAAAGAAAACCCTTTAAAAGTTCCACTTTTACACACTCCGGGAGAGGTGTACTCGGCATGAAGCCTGCTCAGATGCAGAGAGAGGGGCTTTTAGGGCTCAGTGGCACCCACCTTCCCGGCTTCCGCCGTGGGGCGCACGCAGTTGTTCTTGCGGAACGCGGCGCGGCACTTGGCGGCCTTGTAGATGCGGCAATAGACGAAGAGCACCACGAAGAGCGGCAGGAAGAAGGCACTCACGGTGGAGAACAGGGTGTAGGAGAGCTCCCGGCTCACCTGGCACACCTGCTCGGCCTCGGAGTACAGCTCCCCCCAGCCGAAGGCCAGCGGCGCCAGCGCGATGACGGCGGCGACCGCCCACGTCACCACGAGCAGGGCGGTGCAAACGCGCCTGCGCACGCGCAGCGTGTAGTCGAGGTGGCGCGTGATGGACCAATAGCGGTCCAGCGCGATGGCCGTGACGTTCCAGATGCTGGCGGTGCAGCAGAGCACGTCACACGCCACCCAGAACTGGCACAGCCGCTGACCCAGGTGCCAGTGCCGGCCGGCCAGCTCGTGCACCAGGCTCAGCGGCATCACCAGCGCGGCCACCAGCACGTCGGAGACGGCCAGGGACGCCACCAGGTTGTGCGGCACGCGGTGGAACGTGCGCACCCGGGCAATGGTCGCCAGCACCATCAGGTTCCAGGCGAACGTGGCTGCCACTAGGCAGCCCAGGAAGGTGAGGGCCAGCACGCTCCAGACCGAGCGGAGGGGCTGGCTGGGGGGCGGCTCTTCTGTGCCCATGCTGAGGTTGGACTCCGGAGGAGTGGGGGTGTCGATGGAGGAGTTGGTGATGTTGTCCGGAAAATCCATCTCTGGGTCAGGAGACTGGCCCGGAGTGCGTGCAGAGAGGGGCTCAGCAGGACTTCAGGTGGTCACTATCCTCAGGGGTTTCTAGGGAATGCCTGTGAGCATTGCGTGGAGAAGAGGGAGGCAGGTCTGAACCCCTCGGAGGCTAGGGGAGCAGAACCCGAGGGCTGCGTCTCTCAGCCAGAGCCGCCTAAGCTATCACATGCCCGGGTCTCTTCGCTTCGGAGGAGAGAGCGGTCTGGTCACCCAGAGCCGCGCATCTCCCAAGTCTGTGAGAAGCTGGGCGCTGCGGAGCGTGCGTGTGGCGGCTCGGAGATGTTGGTGCGTCAGAGCAGGACTTCCAGGCGCGCAGCCTATCTGCCCGCCCCCCTCTCTCTCTCTCTCTCTCCAGACAGCTGCAGGCGGGACCTGCCTCCTGCCAGTCCCCCGCCCCCGCCGGCAGCTCCAGAGAGCCCACCGGGACCCGACTTCTCAAACTGGGGGGTCCAGCCTACGTAAGACATCAGCTGATAAGGTCGCCCCTCCCCACCTCTAGCCCGGAGCGCGCCACGCTGGCGCTGTCCGTGGTGCTGCCGCCCCTCCGCGCCCCCACACCCCGGGCGTGTGGTGCTGTCCGTGGTGCTGCCGCCCCCCCTCCCCCGCAATGAGTTTTCCGCAGGGAACAAGTTTACCAATGAACTTTCCTTGAAACGTTCCTCTAGCTGCCCCCCGCCAACCCAGGTCCTTCTAGGGGTGGTCTGCGTGCCCCGAGAGCGTCCTCAGCCTCCCGTAGGTGCTAGCCCGTCATGCAAATGTTCGAGTTTAGGGTCGCTGGCCTTCCTTCTCGGGAAGATTTCAGTTCATTATTGCCTCCCTCTAACCCCCCCCCCACGCCCCAACCCAGTGCTTCCCATAAAGGACTATTTTCCTTTAAGGAGAAAACACAACATATATCATCAGTTGCTGCGGTTCCCAGAGAGGCTGACGTATAGGAGCCAGAACGTTTAATCCACTTTCTAGAATCACAGAGAAGCTGCGTGGACTCTTCCGAGGGCTCGACTCCATCTGCTTCCAGGCCAGGGGGAGTTGGGGAAAGATTGTCCTAAAACCACCATCTCACTTATAAAGGGAAACATTGGAGCCCTCTCTCCACACACTCACATCCATAGCCACCGAGAAACCGCTCGAAGCTCCTTCCTGGAAGGCATGATTTAATGCGCTCCACAAAGAGAAACGTGAGGCAGCAAGATAAAATGAATTGGAATAAAAAAATGAGATGACACAAAGGAAATAAGAGAGCATTAAGCATTTTAAAATTTTATCTTATCACCGCCTGAGGGCATATTCATTGATCTCAGAGAGAGAGAGAGAGAGAGAAGGGGAGGGAGGGAAGGAGGGAGGGAGACAGGGACAGGGAGAGAGATGTGTGACAGACACATCGATTAGCTGCCTCCCGTACTTGCTCCAGCTGGGGACCAAACCCTCAACCCAGGCGTGTACCCCGATTGGGAACCGCACCCCCAACCTTGTGGTGTATGGGACGATGCTCCAAGCACTGGCCCAGCTGGCCAGGGAGCAGGAAACATTTTTAAATGCACGCAATGGGTGTTAGGAGATCCTGGATATTTACAGGGTGGGCTGCAGATTTGTCCAGAAACCTTTAAGCTACTTGAAAAGAGAAACATGTTAGTTTTTACGGAGGTACAGTGAAGCCACTGGGGCCCAGCGGAGAGGACCCCGTTGGGAAACGCTGAGGAGGACGTTATTCATTCAATGCCAGATGGTTCGCAACGATGCCTCACCCAGTGTCCCTTAAGTGCGGCCGGTTGTGGCTGCCCCTATGTCTCCGGCCAGGGGGAAGCCTTCTGCTTGTTCCCAGTATGTCACCTTCTTGGGGTCACGGAACCAGAGGATGTCAACGACGAAACCTCTTCTTTGAGAGAAAATTGCTCTGAGCAGTTCTGCAGGGGTTCACATTTCAGGGTCCCTGAGCTGGAGGAATAATGCGCTGTATTTGGGGCAGGCGGGCCTAGACCAGGCTATGTCACCACAGGGATCTTCAAAGGCACCATGGGCTTGCAATCATATTCCCCTCCAGCAGGGGGTGGTGCAGCAGCCTTACTGACAGTTAAGTGAGCTGCCATCTAATCAGGGACCAGGCCAGTGTCAGAAAACTAAAAACCAAGTAGGACGGGCTCACAAGAAAGCCATGCATCAAGGCAGTGCTTCCAAAACCAAGGTTTGTTGAGAAATGCAGGGTTTTTAAAAAAAGATTTTATTTATTTATTTTTAGAGAGAGGGTAAGGAAAGGAGAGAGGGAAACATCCATGTGTGGTTGCCTCTCGTTCACCCCCTCCTGGGGACTTGGGAGTGCAACCCAGGCATGTGCCCCAGCTGGGAATTGAACTTGTGACCCTTTGGTTAGCAGGCTGGTATTCAATCCACTGAGCCACACTAGCCAGGGTGAGAAATTCAGGTTTATCTCCTACAGATTCAAAAGCAACAATCAGAACATTCCAGCTTTTTATCTTAGAGCATGGCCACGATTTAAAGCATTTAAAATGTAAACGGACGCGAAACTCCCACCTGCCGTGAAGTACCCCTGAAATGCCAGCTTGAGGAATACAACTCATCAGTGGAGTTGCACCCCACTCCCTCCAAATACATATGCTCAAGCCCGAACCCTGTACTTCAGAATGTGGCTGTATTTGGAAATAGAGTTGTTGTTATTATTTTTAATACTCACCTGAAGACATGGCCCGTGACTTGAGAGTGAAGGGAGAGACGGAGAAAAACATCGATCAGGTGCCTCTTGTACACACCCACCCTGGCCAGGGATCGAACCCCAGAATTTCTGGCGCACAGACAACTCTCCTACCACCTGAGCCGCCCCGCCCCCTGCCAAGGCTGCACACACGATCTTGAAAGAGGTGACAACAGGAAAATGAAGTGAGCTGAACTAACAGCTTTTTTAATGAAGCACCATTTTGATTTGAAAGTGCTCCCGAGAGATGACCTCTCATGATTCAGTCTGCGGTATCTGGTGAATAGTTTTCTCCAGACAAATGAAGTGAGCCGTCACTGCACGGTAAACAGCCCGCGGGGGCGGTGAGCCGTCAGGAAATTGGAGCTTTGAAGGGGAGATCGGGAGTTTGGAAGACCCCCACCCGCCACTGGGAGACTGACAGCTTCCCAACACTGAGAGACCTTCATGAGATTGATGGGGATGTGAACAGATGTGGCTATTTTTTTCTGGACACTGTACAATGACTCATGTTCAGATCAGGATTCAAATGTCCAAATGACCAGGGGGCGATGCTCCAAAGTAGCAGAGGATTAAAGATCCAGTTCAAAGGGAAAAACAGAACAATGGATTTTTTTTAACTCAACGGAACACAAAAATGTGCCTGATTTCAGATTTCACACTGCAACAAACCTTGAAGAAACTACCACTTATTGGATTTTGCAATACCGCCACGGAAAAATGTCTATAATTACCCAAAAAGATGATTGAAATATTCCACCATTCTCAGGCTCTGCGGTGGCCTGGGGGGGGGTGCAGGCCAAGGTCAGCCCCCACCTGTGTTCTGCCTGAGCCCCCCCACCTTGGCTGTACAACCTGGGGTGGCTGCGGCTGCTGCTGGGCCTGGGGCCACTCGGCAAGAAGTCCTGGGAGTTGGGGGCTCACTGAGAGTCGCTGTGGCTTGTTGGAGATGAAGGAAGTTGTGAAGCATGAGCCAAGACCAGCCGTGTACACGGAAAAGTCGTGGTTCACAGGCTGGGTGGGCCCTGCAAGTCGGATGGGGCAGAGACTCAGGGGATCTCCAGAGAGGGGCAACCGGTGTTGGCCAGGTTGATGGAGACTCAGGGTACCCCCCTGGTGGCTGTGTGCGGGAAGGACTCAGCAAAGGAACAGTGGCCACCGCCTGCCTTTCTGTCAGGGAGAAAGCTGTTCCCCAGCGCTCACCTTGGTGCCAGACACTTCCGTCCTCCCTGTGTGCCACTGGTGCCTTTCAAGCTGCCCCCCCCCTGCACCAGAGCCCAGAGGGCATGAGTCTGAGCAGGTGAGTCTGTGCGTGGGTTTCTCTAAGGGGAGCTTCTTGGTGTTCCAGAACTTCCTTCCACCGAGTGAATCCTGGGTGATTTTTGAAGGCAGAGGCTGTGGGGACTTATCTTCCTGGCCCTTGAACCCTGGCCTGGCGTCCAAGCATGAGCCTGGGGCTCCTTACTCCTGAGATATCTCCCCTGAATTTTTATCCCCCACACGTGGGCGTGGGGCCAGCCCGATTCACATCCCTGCTCCTCCCACCAGTCTGGATGGATGTGGTTTCCTTCTTTAATTCCATACTTGTCAGACTTTCATTCAACTCGATTTCACAGTTGTCAGACTTCCATTCAGCTCAATTTCTGACGTTCCGGAGTGATGGTTGTTCTATAATTTAGCTGTAATTTTGATGTGGCTGTGCGAGGAGGTGAGCCGTGTTTGCTTATGCTGCCGTCTTGACCCGTCAAAAAAAAATTTTTTTTTTGAAAATGGTTATTTTCCCAGAAGGACGTCATTTACGTAAACATGTAATGAGTTGATTCTTTTATTTTTAGTGCCTTCATCCACAAATGTGTTTTCAGTTTGTCATTTAAATGTATGTTCCAGTAAATGTGCACAGATGAAACCCACGTAAACAGAACCTCTTTGAGATACTCAGAGTGATTGCGCAGAGTAGAAAGGGGTCCCGAGACCAGAATGTTCGAACACTGCTGCTGTAGGTGTCCATCAGAACACCGGAGGGGCCACGATGTCGATGCGGCGTGCGCACGGGCTGGGCGAGCACATCTACTAGTGTCCTCGGTAAAACACGTGTGCTCAGAGGGTGGGAAAGAAGTCCTCGGGAGACTCAGGCGCCTGCGACGTCAGGGAGGATGTCAGCGTGTCACAGGTGGGCACAGGTGACCAGGTGCCCAAAGAATTGAACCGAACACACAGAGTTTATAGCGGAGGACATGGGAGTGGGCCAACTCCCAGCAGAGACTGACCTCGGGGGCTGGAGGGATGCTGTTCTTACAGAGCTGATCCTTCCTGGCTCGTTTTGGGGGGGGCTTTTACTGCGCATGTGCAAGTAGTTGTATTACTTTAAAGCTACTGCGAGTGGGGTCTCCCATGACTGCTCCTGATTGGCCACTGGAGGAGGGGTCGCAGAATGTTAGTAAATGAGCCCCTTCTTCTCCTGGGGTCCCCTGTACCAGGTTCGCCTTGCCCACCGCCGTGGCACTATAGCTCTCCATGTGAGAGAGTGGTGACAAAGAAAGGAATTATTTATTCAAAAGGTATATAGACTTAAGGGTAATCCCCAAAGTCCCTTAAAACACCCACAAACACTCACAGTCCTTCCTTCCCCCCTTTGCCCAGTCCGGGGTACCATACCTCAGGAAAAGAAATAGAGGTCCGTGGCTCAGGTAGCCCCTGGTTCCCCCCAGTCATCCGAGCTCGGCTGGCAGGTCTCCCGCGGTTCCCAGCACCATCAGCTGTGTCGCCGCCGTGATCTCCAGTTCTCAGTCCACAACCACATGGCTTCTTCCCCCGGCCCACCGGCTAGAGTCCTTCCACCCCCTTCCTTCCCGCCGTGTCTCTCCTGCTTTCGTCCGAACCGCTAGGCAAGAGAGCTCTGCATCGCGGCTGCCTCTTGCTTCCCGGCTTCCTAAACAGCGTGGCTCGTCTTTTCATGGCTGCCGCGCCCAGCGCCGTCCTCCTCTGCAGCCCCATTTCCGACTCCTCCCACATCGGCTACACCTGCCAGCATTCTCCTATTTTTCCAGCTTCCTGGGCTGCCATAGTAGGTCTGGGCAGGCGTGGCCCCCGTGGTGCCGAGCCAATCATCTCCAAGCTCTCACGCAGGCGCTGTAACCAGGGGGCGCTGCCTCCCAGTGACACCCTGGGTGGAAGTCACTCCCAAGTCCCTGGCTCAAAGCTTGGGGGAAACTATTTAACATATCCATGAGACCACTTAAAGGTCATAGATATGTTAATGACCATTCTAGAGGTTCTCTGCAAAACTGTTGCTATGCAAAACAACTCTCCTGGGCCCTGCACCAGCATCCCATCCCCCAGCTCAGACATGCGCTGGTGAGGACTGCCTATATTTTTTAATATTTTCTGAATATTAACCCTGAGTTCTGGGCCCCATTACAAGGCCTTCTTTCAGGGGCCCCCTGGCTGCACCCTCTTCCAAGGGGTCCCTTGGTCTGTGGCATGCCAGGACATTCCTGACAACGCAGGAGGGGAATGGTCGCATGAGAGACTTCCGACCCCCCTCGCAGGGAAGACTCCAGCTCGGTGGCGGCTTTGGGCAGCATGTGCCTCCCTCGGGATTGCTGCTCTGGTCACCTCCCTGGTGGAGCGGGAAGGCCGCCGGCGTGGGCGGGGTGAGAGCGGGAAGGGGCCCCACAGGGGCCTGGTTGTGGAAAAAGTGGCCCTTCTGCTTGGACCTGGGGACCGGCAAACCCCCCACCCCCTTCCCTGGCACCAGGTCAGCCTGCGACCGGGAAAGGCTCCCCGCAGGTTGTATGGTGAAGTCCGGGAGGGGCGTGGCAGTATAGACACCCAGAGCCACCTGTACAGAAAACCCCGCCCCCTTGGCAAAGCGGCGCGTGGTGTGCCAGCGACCTGTGCACATGGGACCCCCGAGCCAGAGACAATAGATGACGATGGAACATGAAACAATCACCACGAGCTGGGACCCTGAGGTGCCCCCCAGGGGGAGAAGGATACCCCAGCAGCAGCCTGGGGTAAGACGGAAGTGGTCGCTGCTGAGCTGGGGGGGTGGGGTGGGGAACTCCACCAGCAGACGGCCAGCCCTCCTGGTCACCCATCACTGTGTGAGCCCCTGGCTTGTGGCTCAAATCGGATAGGGCGCCAGGCGAGGGGCGGGTGTTCCTGGGGCTTCAGCGGGACATGCTGGTCCGAGCCGAGGAACGCTGGTGGCATCGCGGACCCGGCCGGGGTGGCCCTGAAGGACAGTGCCTCCCACGGGCGGGCTGAGGGTAGTGCACGTCATCGTCCACTGCACGTGGTGGGAGGGCCAGTGTCCTGAAGGCTGGAGGGTGGCACCTCGGGAGGAGGGAGGCCTGTGGACCAACCAAGGGAAACGAGCATCAGATGCCTTTCTTTTGTTGACAGCATTGCAGAAGTCCCCGTTCCCACCCCTCCTCGCTTTGCCCGCCTCCGCCCAGCTCCTGCCCCCCCTTGTGGCCGTCCATGGATTATGCATGTGTGTTCTTAGGCTAATCCCTTCGCTTTTTATCATCCAGTCCCCTCTCCTCCTCCCCTCCGACAGCTGTCCATCTGTTCCGTGTGCCCTTGCCTCTATTTCCATTTTGTTCGTCATTTTATTGTGTTCATTAGGTTCCAGATATGGGTGAAATCCTGTGGTGCTTGTCTTTCTCTGACTGGTTTATTCCACTTAGCATGATATGCTCCAGATCTTACCCAGCGAAGGGTAAGAGTTCCTTCTTTTTTACAGCTCCGTAGTATTCCACTGTGTAAATGTACGGTGGCTTCTTCATCCACTCATCTACTGATAGGCATATGGGCTGTTTCCAGATCTTGGCGACTGTCAATAACGCTGCAGTGAACAGAGGGGTGCTTATGTTCTTTCTGATTGCTGTTTCAGGAATCTTAGCGTAAATCTCCAGCAGTGGGATCGCTGGGTCAAAAGGCAGATCCATCTGTAATCGTTTGTGGAACCTCCATGCTGTTTCCCACAGGGGCTGCACCAGTCTGCATTGCCCCCCACAGTGCACGAGGGATCCTCTGTCTCCACATACTTGCCAACACTTGTTTGTTGACATAAAATACTTTTTATTTTTTAGACAAGTTAATATTTTCATTTTTAAATATATTTTATTAATTATGCTATTACAGTTGTCCCATTTTTCTGTCTCTTTTATTCCCCTCCTCCCTGTACACCCCCTCCTACCAGTATTCCCCACCCTCCCCCCTTAGTTCATGTCCATGGGTTGTGCGTGTAAATGCTTTGGCTTCTCCATTTCCCACACTGTTCTTACCCTCACCCTGTCTATGTTGTACCTGCCATTTGTGCTTATTCCCTGTACCTTTTCCCCTATTCTCCCCCTTCCCCCTCCCCGCTGATAACCCTCCATGTGATCTCCATTTCTGTGATTTTGTTCCTATTTCTAGTTGTTTGCTTAGTGTGTGTTTTTTTAGGTTCAGTTTTTGATAGTTGTGTTTCTTGCCATTTTACTGTTCATATTTTTTATCATTTCCTTTTTCTTAGACAAGTCCCCTTAACATTTCATGTAATAAGGGCTTAGTGATGATGAACTTCTTTTATTTGACCATATCTGGGAAGCACTTTATCTGCCCCTCCATTCTAAACAATAGCTTTGCTGGAGAGAGTCATCTTGGATGTAGGTCCTTGCCTTTCATGACTTCAAATATTTCTCTCCAGCCCCTTCTGGCCTGTAAGGTTTCTTTTGAGAAATAAGCTCATGGTCTTATGGAAACTCCTTTGTAGGTAACCGCTCCTTTTCTCTTGCTGCTTTTAGGATTTTCTTCTTATCTTTAATCTTGGTTAATGTAACTATGATGTGCCTTGGTGTGTGTTTCCTTGGGTCCAACTTCTTTGGGACTCTCTGGGCTTCCTGGGCTTCCTGGGAGTCTGTTTCCTTTGACAGATTGGGGAAGTTGTTCATTGTGTTCTCAAATAAATTTTCAATTTCTTGCTCTTCCTCTTCCCCTTCTGGGACCCCTATGATTCGGATGTTGAATGTTTAAAGTTGTCCTCGAGGTTCCTAAGCCTCTCCTCATTTAAAAAAATTCTCGTTTCTTCATTCTGTTCTGGTTGGATGTTTATTTCTTCCTTCTGCTCCAAACTATTAACGTGAGTCCCGTTTTCCTTCCCTTCACTGTTGGTTCCTTTTTCTTTATATATTTCTCTTTATTTCACTCTGTATGGTCTTCACTTTTTCCTCTATTTTGCATCCATACTCAATCACTTCTGTGAGCATCCTGATGACCAGTGTTTTGATCTCTGCATCAGACAGGTTGGCTGTCTCTTCATCACTTAGTTCTATTTTTGAGCTTTGATCTATTCTTTCATTTGGGCCATATTTTTTTGTCTTGTATGTGCCTTGCATTGTGCCCCAGGTAGTAAGGGGCGGAGCCTTAGGTGTTCACCAGGGCGGGGCAACCCACATCGCTGGGCTGTGATGCTGTCTGTGGGTCCCAGAGGGAACAGTGCTGCTTGCTCTGCTCTCTGCCGGCTTTCAGTCACTTCCTCCGCTTCCCACAAGCGACCTGGGCCCTTCTGGTGCTGATTCCCGGGTGGGTGGGTTTGTTTACTTTCTAGGACCCTGTGGGTCTCTCCAATGAACTCTCCTGTGAGGCTGGGAATTTTTCCTGTTGCCTCAACCCCCATAGGTTTTCATTCAGTGGTTTTGAGGCTTTATTTCCCCGCCCTGGAGCCCTGGGTTGTGCGGTCTGTCTCGCTCCCCAGTTGTTCCTCTGGTTTATCTGCGAGCGAATGTGGGACCGCCCACTCTGCCAGCCACAAACTTGCTGCGTTGTCCTCTCTGCCCCGCCTACTGGTCCGGGTGAATGGTTCCTCTTTAAGTCCTTGGTTGTCGGACTTCCATACAGTTTGGTTTTCTGGCAGTCGTGGTTGTTTTTTGTTTTTACATTTGTTGTTGTCCTTCTTTTGGTTGTGCCAGGAGGCACAGTGTGTCCACCTACGTCTCCGTCTTGGCTAGAAGTCCTAAAATACCTTTAGGTATTTATATTAAAAAATTACTTTAGGACATTAAAAAAAAAAACTACTTTTAATGTCCTCAGGGAGCATCCCCCAGGGTGGCCGAGCCGGCTGGTGACAGCCGCCTGTATCTATTAAGATGAACAAGGCGCGTCCTCCGTGATGTGGTGGCCTTTCTGTCAGGATCGAGACTTGGTCTTACATGAATAAAAGTACTGCTCTTTTTGTTTTTTAGTCCTCAGCTGAGGATAGGGTGTTGTTGATCGGAGAGAGAGAGGGAGAGAAGCATGGGTCAGTTGGTTGCCTCCTGCACACGCCCTGACCAGGGATCAAACACACATCCTGGGTGTGTGCCCTGACTGGAATCACACCCACAACCTTCGGGTGTACGGATCGTCGCTCCAATGGGGTTAGGGCCAAAGCACGTTCTAATTGTAGAACAAAGCTGTGTATTTAGGGTTGCTCATGGCGGCCCAGAGCTAGAGCTCCCTCTGTAGGCGGGCACTGAGGTTACATTTCTGGGAATTACGGTGAAGCCACCGTAGGGACGCAGGACTGTTTTCTTACATTAGCTACATCCACGTGGAGGTGCGCTGTGATCTGTGAGCCGGGAACTGATTGTGCGGTTACATCGTTGGACTAGAAGGGGGCAGAAATCTTCATGATCTGCCGTGAGTGTCTGTGCAAGCAGAGAAAGGACAGAGGGATGCTGACCTCCTCTTCCTGAGAGAAAGCCTCGGATGTCCGCGGCCATTGCCAGGCCCCATCGTTGGCCGTTGGGAGGG
>PVKM010042505.1:0-12793 GCA_004027735.1 Carollia perspicillata | reverse complement strand
CATGAAACTGTCTATGATTCTAATTATAAGGTGCAAACAATAAGTTGCATTGAGATGTTGTAAAGAAGAAAGTACATTAGAGTCATTGGGAAGAGCACTAAGAGGATTAGGACTGTAACTGTCCTTGCAGAGTAGGTACACGGTGGCTAGACAGACAGCAGTGGTGACTCTTCCGTGTGTGTAGGGGTCGAGGGCCCAAGGGAAGCATCAGTCCTGTGTTGGGAAATCAGGCCAGAGCAGAGGTACATTTTGGGAAATCCCCCTGCGTGCACAGCCTTGTCTTCCTGAGGTGTGGAGTCACTGAGTGTAGTGTTAGCCTAACTCCTCATCTTTCTTTGTAGAAGAAGGAAGCGGAAGAATATGCCCGGAATATGGCCGTCCAGCGGGAGATGGAAAAGGAAAGACAGAGGGTAGCACAACAGAAGCAGCAACAGCTGGAGCAGGAACAGTTCCGTGCCTTTGAGGAGATGATCCGGAACCAGGAGCTAGAAAAAGAGCGGCTGAAAATCGTGCAGGAGTTTGGGAAGGTGGACCCTGGCCTAGGCGGCCCACTGGTGCCTGACTTGGAGAAGCCCTCCCTGGACGTGTCCCCCACAGCACCCGTTGCATCCACACAGCCCTCAGACTGTAATACAACCGTAAGGCCTGCCAAGCCACCTGCGGTGGACAGGTCCTTGAAACCTGGGTCACTGAGCAACTCAGAAAGTAGTGAGTATTTTTGCTCATGTCCTCTTCCGTGTTAGCTATAGCTAAACAGTGTGTCCTTCTGGTGGATTCAGCTTCAGATGACCTCCACGATCCACTCACTAGGCCGTATTGCCATATTGCATCCTTTCACACTGGCTGTATTATGAGAGTGGCCTTTGCCTAAGCCATATAATTAGCCTGGGCCCAGGTCAATTTTCTGAAGAATTAATACTATCCTTGAAAGTCCCACCTTTATCTTGTAAAGGGCTATACAGAGATTTGAAATGTTCAGTGAACTAGAGACCCTATTGGCCTTTTGTAAAAGACATTTGAACTTTATTATACCACTTTGTAATGTAACAGCTGATTTGATAGGGCAGGTGGGCTACTGAATTGTGCTTGCCCTGAGAACATTCCTAATCCTTAAGGAGCTTAGTCAGGTAAATATTGTGTATAGTCTGATAATTCAGTCTAGCCATAGAAACCGTTGACAGTCTTCCTCCCCTTACCAGTGATTGACCATCTGAGAAAGTAGCTGCAAAATAAAGAGTGTACCTTAATTATTGAAATAGATCTTTCTGGGTAGGAAGATGCTTTCAAGTAATCATTTGAATGAGTGTGCTTTGCAGAAGATCCACTTACAATAAGGACAGTGTAGGAGTGGGCAGGTGCGCTAGACTATGAAGCCTGCCCTTTAGGGTTTTTTCCCCACATACTTGGCAGGCTTGTCTCCCACTACTGTTCCTTCATACATACTCTACTCTTTGGTCAAATTGAACTCTCACATTCCCAGAACAGTTCCTGGACTATCTTATCCAAAGGGGTTTGAATCTAAAATCTCCTTTCTCCATCTCTGTCTTCCTGATTGTCTTAAAGTTTTTCCAGATCCCCTTCCCTTCAACCACATTGATTCTGTTCTTAAAACCGTTGGAGGTCTTATTATCTGTAATGCAGTCGAGGTCATTACCTGATCGTGTAGTCATTTGTCAATGACTAGATTTTAACTTCTTGTAGGGTTAGGGCTTGAGTGTTATTCTGTTTTGTGTTCCCTGTGGGCTGAGCACAGTGTCTACTTGGTAAGTGATTATTGAGTTGAAAGGGAAGCACTGTGCCAAGCCTTAATTCAGAATCCTTAGATACATCATCAGATTACCATGTGACTGCTTGGCTCTTGGTCTGCCATTGTTACCTCTCCAGCAGTTCAGATCTTGCTGTTGAATGTGCAGAAGCAAAATATCCTTTTTCACTTTCCTTTTTTTAATGAAAATTTGACTATGAGAGATACCTCCTGATTTTAGCCGGCTGGCTCTCTTATAGGTTTCTCCCTGGTGTTCAGGGACTGGGTCCATTTTTTTTAAGATTTGATTTATTTTTAGAGAGCAGGAAGAGAGGGAGGGAAACATTGATGGAGAAAGAAACATCAATCGGTTGCTTCTTGCACAGCCCCAACTGGGAGCCAAACCCACAACCCAGGCATGTGCCCTGACCAGGGATCAAACTGGTAACCCGTTGCTTTGCAGGATGACGCCCAACCAACTGAGCCACGCCAGTCAGGGCCTGGATCCATTCTTGGTATTGTCAGTCATGCTTCTAAGTAGGATTGTTTGTGCATGCCTTTTTTGAGGACCACAATTTTTGTTGTTGTTTTCTTTTACCATTTTAACTTCCTTCTGAATTAATAAATTCAGAATTAAGTAGTTAGCCAAATTACTTCCCATTATCTAGAATGTATCCTGTTGTATTTCTTTGAAAGGCGTTCTCTTTGATATTCTTAGATCAAAGAGATTTAAAATAGAAGTAAAAGTTTAATTGAATGAGATTTTTTTTCATCCTTTGTATTAGATGGTGACAGAGAATTCCTGAATAGCTCAGAAACTTCTTTTCAGTAGTAGTTTACTTTTGTCTTAGCTTGAATGATGGAAGCCTCTTTTCCTTTCTTCAAATAGTATACTCCCAACAGCTGTGGCCAGAGATTGGAGAAGAGACTTTACAGCCCTCTTTCTCCTGCCATTTAGATGAGGTTCCCACTCGCTGCCTGAAGTTGTTTGGGGAGAGGGGGCAAGGCGGAGGGGAGCAGTGATTTGCCATTGCTCTTGGGAGAGGGTTGCCAACTCTGAGTCGGCATGGGGAGGCTCCGCCTGTGGTCTCAGACTTTTCCCCTTTCTCCATTACAGCTCCTACAATCGACGGACTGCGCCACGTGGTGGTGCCTGGGAGGCTGTGCCCGCAGTTTCTCCAACTAGCCAGTGCCAACACCGCGCGGGGAGTCGAGACGTGTGGCATCCTCTGTGGAAAACTGGTAAAAACAAATGCTTTCCTGAGCTGAAATTGTTTCTTCCACCTTGACCTCCTCTCTCAAGAAGACCAACAGGGTCAGTTACTCTTTGCACTGACCCTTCTGCTGAAGGGACCACGGGCAGCATAATACAGATGTCGCTTTGAATTTGGTAACTCTGTATTCGGTTGATTTTCAGAGTCACTTGAATTGAACTGATTATTTTAATGCTAGTAGTAAGAAATGCCTACTTCCACACTTGGTGGGAAGAGCCAGTCATTACCTATATATCATTTTTTTTCGAGCGCCTGCTCTAGGGTAGGACTTGGAGATGTGAAATATATAAGGCATGTAGCATGTATCCACAGAAAGGACCCCAGCACTTTGGAGAGGTGGGGGATATACGCCAAAAGACAAATAGCATTCTGAATAGCATGTACAATATGAGCACTAAGAACTTCGAGGAAGGAAAGATTGTTAAATGGAGGCACTTACAGAGCCCATTACTAACTGCTGAATGAATAAATGAATGACGTGGAGTAGGCTTACACTGAGCCTTAAAGGATGAGAAGGACTTAGAGAAACGGGAAAAGGGAATCTAAACCTGAGCAGGGGAAGAGAAATGGTACTATTCGTGGAGCTTCTTGAGAACCACAAGCAGACCCCTTCACTGCAGCAGGAAATTGGCCCAGGGCTGTGGGCATCTGTAACTTTGCAGAGCACCCCCGGGGCATACACATCAGCACCGAGGTTGTGAACTGCAAGGTGCAGGTGCTCTGCGTCCCGGAGCGAGATGTGGACCGGGGTGGGAAGGGTTTTATTTATATAGGTGTTTAACTTTCTGCTGCTGCGGCAGAGTGGAGTTGCAAGAGTGCCAGGGAATTGTGATAGGCTGTTTTGTCCTTTGACAGATGAGGAATGAATTTACCATCACCCACGTTCTCATCCCCAAGCAAAGTGCTGGATCTGATTATTGCAACACGGAGAATGAAGAAGAGCTTTTCCTCATCCAGGATCAGCAGGGCCTCATCACACTGGGCTGGATTCATGTAAGCAATTCCGAGCTCTCAGGGTTAGTCTCTTCTCTCACGATATTATAAACATACTGCTTGCTTTTTTTTCTTTGAGCAAAGTGAATTGTTTTCAGATTATTTAGATGATTGTGTTTCCCTCCCTTGGATGCAGACTTGACTTCCCTAGCATACATGGCTGCTTGTACTCCAGTATTGATTTCTAGAAACTACTTAGGGCTTTTAAATTTTTTTATAAAAAAAAAAGTTTTGAATAACAATGAACTTGTTTTCCTAAAGCCCCAGTTCCCTCGTGAGTGTGAATGGTGATGGGATGCTGGCCTTGACTATAAGTGGACATGGACTACGCCTACTTCATACATACTCTCTATGTTCCTACAAGTATATAAACCAAAGTACTTTAAATGAGCCAAGGGAGTTAATTCAGATACTTGCATTTGGTTTTTTGTTAAAGCAGCATGTACCATTATGTAAACCAGAAGGGCCACCAATATAGGGGATTTTCAAGTGTCTGCATATGTTATGTAGTCTTTTGGTCATATTCAGGTAGAATATAATTCTATCCCTAAAGATTATTTCTTAATTTTTCTTCCTGTTCCTTTTCAATTCCTCACTCTCACAGACTACGCTACTTTTTACGTTGTATGCTAGGGTTACATACAACCAAGTCAGCTCATTTCGGGATTTGGGGAGATTACTCACACTTACATGTTAGAATTTGGGAAACACTGGCCTGTGAGGTGGTCCCGTGTGCCTCTGTCCTTTATTCAGTTTAATTCCATGAATGTTTGCCCTTCATTGTGTATCCATATTGGAGGGAAAATGTGTTCCTTATCTGCAGGTGTATACAGATTTGAGTAAGATACGATCTTAGTCTCACAAAGGAGATCAGACCCATAAACAAGTTATAACTCCTCAAATGAGGCAGAATGTGCCAAGTTCCTCAAGAGAAGCAAAGAGCCCTGTGGAATTCAGAGGCGGGGAGGACCACACTTGGTACGATTTACTTGAATGTCGACCAGATGGGCCAAGGGAGAGCTCCGCGCGGAGGGAAAGGCCCTGGAAGAGGCACCCTGTGTTCCTGGGGCCTCAGGTGTCCGTTGTGCTGGCGTGTGGTCCGCAGAGGAGATGGTAGTAGACAAGCTTTGATGTATGCCTTGGGTAGACAGGCAGAACAGTTGTCCTTTTTAGTAAGTGGGGAGCTCTTAAAGTTTGGGGTTGTTTTCTTTTTATGTATTTGTGATGGTTTCTTTCTTCGTTTATTAGCATAGGTGACATTCAATATTATATTAGTTGCAGGTATACAACACAACGATCTGACATTTGGAGTAGAGCAATATCATATCAAAGCCATACTTCAGAAAATGTAAAACAAAGGCAATTTTAAGATAGGTTGAGGCAAGGAGATCATGTAAGAGATTAGTGTGGTGATAAAATCTAATAATGAGAGCTAGGGTGATGTCACTGTGTGTGGGTAGGAGGAGATGAGTGTAGGATCGCAGAGGATGTGGGGATGAGTAAGAGAGGACGGTGAGTCGAAGTCAGGGATGACGCGCAGACTTGGGGCCTGACTCACAGCAGTGGCAGTGATCATCTCATAAGCAGAAACAGGGGCTCCAGGAGGAAGACTTACTTTGGAAGTGGGGTAAATAGTGTTCACTTGTGAGCATGATCATGGTACCGATGAGGCATTAAGTTCGTTGAGGTAGTTATCAGACAGTTGGAAATGTGGCTGGAACTTGGGAGCAAAGCAAGGCAATAAAGAGACCTGGGAACCTCTGCATACAGCTGACCTTGGAAATCTTGAAACCGGGGGAGAGTGGAGAGCAAGAAGGGGTTCACTGGCAGCCTAGGGGAGAGGCTCCCTGGCGGGACATAGGGAGTCGGCAGTAGTGAAGCGAAGAGACATAAGAAGAAGGTGAGGGTAGTGGTAAAGCACAGAAGTCACAGGAGGAGGAACTTTTTAAGAAGAAACTCCAGGATGTTAACTATGTCACATTCCCCAGAGAGTTCCAGAATAGCGAAGACCTGGATGAGCCTGTTGGATTTGGGAAAGTCACTAATGACCTCGATTTAGTGAGCTGGAGGCAGTGGTGGGAGTAGATTATAAGGGTTTAAGAAGTGATGGGAATCGAGGTTGTGGTGATAGTGAAATGCACACTGACTTTTCGAAGAGTTCATTTTTAAAGAAGAGAGGTGGGATGGCAGGTAGCTGGAGGAGTAGCCAGGTTGAGAGAAGATTCATGTGACTTGTGGTTTAGTATGAAAAGCTTGAACATGTGTTTTGTTCTGATTTTGTTTTTTTTAAACCTTTACATTTGAAATACAACTGTATATATGAAAGTACATAAACTAAATTATGAATCACTTAGCAAACATCTGTGTTCTTATAGCAAGCTATAAGAAATAGAACACTGTCCAAGAAACAGAACATTGCCAGAGGCGCACCCCCCCCGCCCCCCGCACCCCTGGCTCCTGCCCAGTCACACTTCCTCCCAGTCCTGACTTCTCTGGAAATCCTTTCCTTTTTGTATAGGTTTACCACCTAAATGTGTATTCCTAAACAGGATGTTTACTCTCGCCTGGTTTTAAACATTATACCAATAGAATTGTGTAATATGCATTATTTTGTGTCTGGCTTCTTTTGCTTAACGTTTTTAAGGTTTATCTCCATTCTCCGGTGTAGTCGTCTACATGTGTGTTTAACACCGGTGAGCCAGTGGAGGAAATTTTAAAGGGCAGGAGAGACAGGTAATATGGAGGTAGGAAAGTATCAAATCAAAAGTAAAAAAGGACATTCACATATGGGAGAGAAAACTCTCATTACTCTGAGACAGAATTGAAGGCAGAGTGAAATAAATATGCAGGGAGATTTTCAAGGTTATATTTAGAGGAGTTGAGGAAACTCATTTTAGGTAATCTTGATTTCAGCAAGGTTGGAGTCCAGATCCACTGCCCAATGGGAGGGGAGGGGAGTTTAGGACCTGGAGGAGACGGGGAAAGTGGAATATTTACTGTTTAGACTTTAGAAAGACCTTACCCACAAATGAATACAAGGATTTCTAATATCAGTGAAGGCCCGGGTAGGAACAAATTTAGAGCCTAATTGATAGCATCTCAGCTTCCCCCTGCCCCATGATATTTCTTTTCCATTCCTTCCTAACGGGATTAAAAATAAACAAAAGCAGATCATAAGTGTGCTCCAGTCTTAAAGTTGGCAAGAGGAAAATGCAAAAGATCAGTTCTTCAGTCTTCACCTTGCCAGCCACAAACCAGGTTCTCTAGTCAAATGCCTCGTATGGTCATGTTTGATCGCCAGCTGTCCTGTGGCCCCAACCCAGTGTTCAAGGCGCTCCTTCACCTGGTCTCAGCCCGACTTTGCTAGCCACGTTCTCCTTTGGCCGCTCTGCTCCCGTCCAGGTGCCCAGGTGGACCTCAGCATCTACTCCTCCTGCTCATTTCTCTTCCTTTGGTACATTGTTTTCTCTCCATAAAAATGCCTTCTTCTGTCCCCAGCATGGTGGACACAGTGGTCGTACCTATTTTTTCAAGAAACTCAATTGTAAAGGGGAAGAGAGGGAGAGAAGACATAACAGTTAGAGGGAAGCAGAGGCTCAAGACAAGGTTTTTGGCTTAGTGTGACAATTATGTATTGAGCCCCTGCTATGTGTCTCTATATTGTCTTTCTAGCTAACCCAAGTTCACATCAGAGGCCTAGATCGGTTTATAGAGGCCTCGTTTCTTCCCAGTTACAGTATCTGTTCTAGCTGTGGGATAAAATGTGTTGTACTGGCCACTGTCCTCAGTGGTCTATAAGATCATATTATTATCAGATAGAACCTGTTCTTCCCTTGTGCTCACCAGAATTCGTACCTGCCCCGTGAGGACCTCTCTGTACTCGACTAATGGTTCCTGCCCTGCACACCTCTTCCACAGTGAGCTGGCCACGATGTTCTGTGGGCTGGTGCTTCTCAGACAAGGTGGCACTTAAAGAACCATTTTATGAGCTTTTTAAAAAAGAAAAGCTCCTTGTACGACTCAGTGGATTTTTTGCTGGCCTACAAACCAAAAGGTTGCTGGTTCGATTCCCAGTCAAGGCACATGCCTGGGTTGGGGGCCAGGTCCCAGTTGGGGGTGTACAAGAGGCAGCCAGTTGATGATGTATCTCTTGCACATTGATGTTTCTCTCCCTAAAAGTAAATAAATAAGCAAAATCTACAATTTAAGAAACAGAAAAAGAGAAGTTCTCTCTCAGGATGGATATTTCCAAGGGTGGAGTGCAGGAGCCTGTGCCTTTAATGAGCTTCTCAGGAGCTTCAGTTTTTGCACAGCAAGTTTGAAAATGGTGGTCAAATATACGTATTTATTTTCTGTGCTTTTCTGTCAGTTAAGGTTGGTGGTGTTTTTGAGTTGTATTGGGTCTTTCTTTTTCCATTCTTGTTATCTGAAAGCACTCCCCCTCTAAGATGAATGTACACCATTGTATATTTGTTCAATTGTATATAAAAAGTGTGCTTAATAAAACATTAAATAATTGAAAACAAATGAGATACACTCAATATACATTTAGATGGTGCTTTAACTGATTACCCTCAAATTTCAGTATCTCAGTCCTTTTCCCAAACAAGACTGGGTCCCTTGTGTGATTTAACTACCCACTGAAATCCTTGTTACCCGCCACCTCTTATGTCCTTGGATGATGTGCTTTAACAACCGGACTGCTGTTGCCGTCTTTGCCTTTAGAGCCCCAGACTCATGCTTGACCTCACGACACCTCCTTCGGGAAGAAGAGTCATTCATCTAACTGTGGCTTATTAAGTCCTTGACTTCTCCCGTGTTGAAGTATTATTGGGCAGCTGTACCATCTATGGATGGTACAGCATGGATGACTCTCATTGTGGAGAAGGGAGTGTATGAGGAGTTAAACAATTGGAGATGATGAGTCTCTTCACACACTCACGTTAAACAACTCTTATTTACACTGCTGGAAAGGAAGCTCATTACCTGTTACGAACTTCATGCACACCCCTCACGGCTACAAATGACTTTGTACTTGACAACCAGATTGTGGCGGCTGTTGAGAGCTATCTGACTCTTCTTTCCTGCGTGGGCTGAGTTAGCTGGGCAGCCTCACTGAGGGGGTCTGACTGCTCTTTCTCTTCTCAGACTCATCCCACACAAACGGCCTTCCTCTCCAGCGTTGACCTGCACACACACTGCTCCTACCAGATGATGTTGCCGGAGTCCATAGCCATCGTGTGCTCCCCCAAGTTCCAGGAGTAAGTACCTAGGACACCATTTGAGGGGCATTACAAGGAGACAGTTGGGGAAAAGTCTCCGAGGAAAAGGTCCGTATTCTTAAGACCTCGTTCTCTATAAAATGGATTGTGGTATTGGCTGGCTGTTCTGAAAGGCTTCCTTTTAAGCCACTTCGCCTGAGAAACCTGTTATGCTTGTTTGAAAAAATATGAAAAGATATCCAAGCAACAACTTAGGTGCTTTTCTAAGAAAAGGACATGAGAAATTTGAAGTGTTTGACTCAAAGCAGTGGGAATTTTAAGAGATGGATGTGAGATTAGAAATTTCTAAATTAAATTTCTCAATGTTAACTTCTTTTTCATTCTAAATCCTGTTATTCACTGTGAATTCCCCCAGCAAAACTAGTGTGGTGGCAGTGATGAATCATTCTCTAACTCTGATTCATTCACCAGAGAAGAGACCTATGAGCCCGCACACTTTGAAGCTGCCCCAAAATGAGCTCTGCCATGCTGTGTGTGTGTGTGTGTGTGTGTGTGTGTATGTGTGTGTGTGTTAGGGATTGGGGGACAGATTTGCTTGATTCTGCGCCTGCCTTTTCTTTTTTTCAGAACTGGATTCTTTAAACTAACTGATCATGGACTAGAGGAGATTTCTTCCTGTCGCCAGAAAGGATTTCATCCACACAGCAAGGATCCACCACTCTTCTGTGTAGGTATCTGTGTAGAAGAAGCCGGGGCTGTGCCTCAAGCAGGGAGGACAGTCAGAGCTGAGGCAGCGCATTGCACTCTCTGACCCACACAGAAGATCAGCCTTATCCACCCGTCTTTCATATCGTCCTGATGAGGACGTGCAGAGGGGCAAGTGCGGCACAGGAGCAGGTTGGAGTCAGCTCTGCCACTTACGGACCATGTGCCTTTGCTCAGGCTGCTCAGCCTTCCTGGGCCTCAGCTTTCTCACCTGTAAATGGGGGTGATGATAATAATAATACCTACTTTACAGGGTTTCAAGAGGATTAAATGAAATAATATGCAGAAGGTACCTAGTGCCATAAGCCAGCTTATTTGTTAATGCTTAGGGTTTTTTTTTCTGCATCAACATCAGTGGCTAAGCCTGTATTTCAATAAGAGATTTGAAATCAAAGTTAAAAAGCCACTTAAGTAAAATATATTTGATTCTGGAATTTTATGTAGGTAATAGAGATTCTTATGGACTTCTTAGGAATCTTGTTCCCCTAAGTTGTGTTCGTGAACAAAAGGTCTCAGTTGCTGGTGAGGTCAGCATGTTTCAGTGTGCCCTCGACTCTGATGTGGTAGTGTTGCTCCACTCCACGCTGCCCATGGAGTGTTAATTCCTTGGGTTCACTAAAGAGTAACCCATATGGAAGAGACTCGGAACCTTGTCACATAAAAGGAACTGGGGCTGTGCAGAAGAGAGACTCCAGGGAGATCTGAGAGCTGACTTTGATGTTGGGAGAATTGTTGTATAACAAGGTACAGGGTGTATCTCTAGGTAGAACTAAAACCAAGATCTCAGGGGGTGACAGTTTTCAACTGAGAATTATGAGAACTTTCTGACAGATGTGCTCAAAAATAGGTTAGTCTGTGGAATGGTGCACCTGAAATCTGTGTGATTTGTTAACCAATGTCACCCCAGTGAATTCAATAAAAAGGAAAAACCATATTAGGCTAAAAAATCTTAGAGAAAAGCATTAGACTAGAAAAAAATGGGCTAGTCTTCCTTGAAATGTAGTAAATGTCTGGGTGCCACGATGCTGATACAGAGGCCGCACTGTCCCCCCAGAATGCCCAGGTTTGCAGTTGTAAAAACCCCTTTTACAAGCGTTTTTACAAGGGAGCATTCCTCACGTGCAAGTAGGAGAGCTTTATTATCTGGTTGACATAGTGACCCCAAAACTGCAGTGAGTGGAGTTCTTTCAGATAGATGTATACCTTTTGAATGACTCCAGAGCGTAGACACGTTTGAAAAATAAATGAGGCTGTGCGGGCCCACACTGATCCAGGTCATAGGTGGGGACTGGCAGAAGCAGTGATTCCCAGGCCCCTTACCGTAACTGCCGAGGAAGTGGCAGCCTGGCTTCCACACTGGGTCATTAGCCACAACGAGCATTTTAAGTACAGAATCTTAAAGCATGACTTCAGAATTTTCCAGGACTTCCCCTTTCTCTGTTTTTCCCTGTTACAGAGCTGCAGCCACGTGACTGTTGTGGACAGAGCAGTGACCATCACAGACCTTCGCTGAGCGTTTAACTCAAGCCCCTGTCAAGAACTATAAAACCACATCAGTGTACTGTAGCCCCTTAATTTAAACTTTCCAGAAAGCTTTGGAAGATTAATTAGACAGAATAGAAAGTGGGTATCACCTGGGGGAGAACTGATTCTCTGTTCTGGCTTGAAAAGAAATAATCGAATATATTTTTTAGGCAAGTCTGGAAAATAGCATGGTCATGCTAAAGCAACTTTTCAGTCTGCCTCTAACTAAAAAATTAAGTCGAAAGAATGGTATAAAGTTCTGGCCGGGTGGCTCAGTAGGTTGGAGCGTCGTCCCGTACACCAAAAGGTTGCGGGTTTGATCCCTGGTCAGGGCACACACCTGGGTTGGGGTTCCATCCCCAGTTGGGGCTCATACAGAAGGCAACCAATCAATGTCTCTCTCCCCCCCTCACCCGCTCCCCCGACAACCCCACTTTTCTTTCTCCCTCTCCTCCTCCCTTCCTCTCTCTCTAAAATCAATAAAAAACATATCCTCAGATGAGGATAAAAAAGGAAAAAATTGTATAATGAACACTCCTATGTTCCTTGTTCTAGATTCACCAATTGCTAACATTTTTTTTCTTTCATCTCTCCCAGTTTCTCTGCCAACTTGTTTATTGTTTACCTCTGGACTAATTAAGGGCATCTATGCAGAAATTTGGAAGCCATTCATAAAATCTCTGGGTTTTCCTGTGGTTTATGGCAATATTAATGAAGTTTATTACAAGGGCCAGGGACAGCTCACTATGTCTGACCAGATGGTGAGGCTTGAAAACCCTGAAGAATGATTTTGTCAGGAATTATTGTTATTTAACAAATATTTCAGGATATGTTTTCCTCTACAATAAAATAACAGTTAACTTATTTGTGTACGTGTGCTCTAGAGACACCTGTTTGACCAAGCATTGTCTAAACAGACTGATTGCGAGGTCTTGTTATTTGGTGATAGGGAATTTGAGATGAGCTGCTGTGGAGGTGTGCCCCAATTCACTTTGGATTGTCCCGTGTTTTTTTGTCTACCTGTTGCCATCATCCAGGGCTGTGAAGTCATCTGTTCGTTTTGGGGCTGTCTCAAGTGGGTCATCCATTCACGTCTTCCTTATGCCCTAAAAGCTTTCGGATGAAGATAATAGAGCCTTTATTTGGAGTGCCAGGTTACACCCCACATAAATGACTATATTCCCATGCCACTTCACCCTACCAATTTTTTGTGTTAGCTGTTCCTTTCTGACGGGGCAGCATTTAGGTAGAAAGGCAATTAAAGCTGCAAT
>PVKM010042504.1:0-12974 GCA_004027735.1 Carollia perspicillata | reverse complement strand
GCCGCTTCCCTCTCACTCTCAGGCAGTGACGGTCCCTTCCTCAGAGATGCCATCGTTTATTATGACACTTATTTTCTTAAGTTGCTTTCATGTTTATTTTCTTCACAAGACATGGGACAGCTGATTAAGAGCTGCCACCTTTGTTTCTACAAAGGCTAGCACTGTACCTGGACTTCAGATATTCAAATATTCAATGGATAAATAAATTAATTAAGTAACTTTTCAAGAAAATGTTTGCACCCTGGATGGTGTGGCTCAGTGGGCTGAGTGCTGGCCTGTGAACCGAAAGGTCACAGTTCAATTCTGTGTCAGGGCACATGCCTGGGTTTTGCACCATGTCCCTTGTTCTGGTTGGGGGCCAGTGAGAGACAACTGATTAATGTTTCTCTCACACTTTGATGTTTCCCTCTCTTTCTCCCTCCCTTCCCCTCTCTCTGAAAATAAATAAATAAAATCTTTTAAAAAATATTTGCCAGTTTTTTAAAAAAAATTTATTGATTACAGAGAAAGAGCTGGGCAATGGACTCAGTGGGGGCGGGGGCGGACAGAAACATTGATTTTTTTGTTCCACTTAATTATGCATTCAAGGGTTGATTCTTGTCTGTGCCCTGACCGAGGAGGATTCAACCCACAGCCTTGGTGCATCAAGATAATGCTCTAACCAACTGATCTACCTGGCCAGGGTGTAATTAAATAACTTAAAGACAAATGAGAATTGGCCTCTGCCATTAAGAAATGGTTATGGCCCTGGCCAATGTGACTCAGTTGGTTGAGCATCATCTCACAAAGCCAAAGGTCACCAGTTCGATTCCCAGTCAGGACCCATGGCTGGGTTGCAAGTCTGGTTCCCTATAGGAGAATGTGCAAGAGGATCTGATTGATGACTCTCCCCTCTGTTTCTCCCTCCCTTCCCTTCTCTCTAAAATATATAAAATCTTTTTTTAAAAAGCAAGAAATTGTTAGGTCCTCTTAGTGATCTGCCTGATTTTTATCTCTCTGGATTTAGGATTTTTTAAAACTACGTCAACACTTTTTCACTCGCAATGGCAGAAGTATGACATTTTGACTGCCTTGTTGCGGTGATGGGCAAAGACCCCAGGCACAGCACTTCTGTGATCTTACATAGGGGGCTTACACTAGGGGAAATGGCAACTCTTGTAAAAATAAGCTGGTTTGTGGGTGGTAATAAGCTGAGGGAAAAGATTTATGAGCAACATCCTGTTCTGGGATCACTGCTGGGGACAGAAGAGGGGGATAAATGGCTGTATAAATCATGAGGGCAGCTCCGGAAATAAAGCCTGCCACAGGTCTTGAGGGTACCCTTTGAGGACATCTTTCGTAGAACACGTGGGTAAAGAATAGATAGGTGGTGCTCTTCTTAAGTCTGTGTGGGGGTTAGTGCTGGGTTGTGGTTATCCAGGTTTCCAAAGGGGAAATGAGCGGGAGAAGCAGAGAACAGCACAGCGGACCCCAGAATCATCTAGAGTTTTATAAATGCTTGCTGAATTGTGAAGAAAGGAGATGTGTAAAGGGGCCGTTTGGTGGGGGGCCCCACCACTGATCACTGTGTTCATTGGTCTCAGGCCTCACGTGGTGCCTTCTGCGTGGAGGCCTCCCAGTTCCTTCATGGACCCGTGTTGATTTTGACTCCAGCTCATGGTGGGTGAGTGAGATACTGATGTCTTGGCCAGAGAGTGAATTATTGGGCCTGAGAGGGTTTTTTTTTTTGTTTTGTTTTGCTTTTGGTCTTTTCAAATGAAAGACACTTGAATCAGTATACCAATAGGGGATCAGATTCTACATTAGGGTATACCTACAAAAGAGAATTAAGGAGCTATTAGAAAGCCTAAGATAATTCTGTATGTATCTACATACATGATATGGCATGATATTGTGTACAAATCACAGTATAATCAAAGGTAGTTCCTATTTTTATGGGTAGGAATATGGAGCTATATCTGTCTAGACAAACAAAATGGCTCTGAAAGATATTTACTGGTCAACCATTGCACAATTAATTTTGGAAACAGACTTATTTGAGATGTTTAGTAGGGTTTTATTTTTAGAATGTATACAATGAAGCATAATTTTTTTTCATGATGCACATGCATTAATTTCATAGTTAGGTTTAAGATATTAAAATAAAAACATTTCTTACAATATTTGAAAGACTGTAGGAATGATTCTTTATTCTGCTTTTTAAGAAAATTAAAACATTGTTCATTCACTTATTCATTCAACAAACATTTGTGTTCCTGTTGCATTTCAGACATTGCTCTATGCAGTGAGGATATAGCAGGAAAAACACATCCAATAAGACCCTCCTTTCCTGGAGCTTCTGTCCGGTGTAGGGGAAGAGATGAAACCTGTAACAGTCAGGGTTACGGAGCAGGGTTGGTGGGTTAAACAGTGTTCAGTATATGAGGGAAAGGCATACTATTTTATTTCTAGTCATCAGGAAATGCCTGTCTAGTAAGTTTGTCTTTGAACTGAGACCTGAAGGAAGTATAAACCAGATGGATTACTGGGTAGTGTGTGTGTGTGGGGGGGGTGTGTGCAAAGGCCCTGAGGCAGCATGTGCTGTGTACTTTAGAGAAACACCTAGGCAACCAGTGAGTCTGGAGCAGTGATGAGGGGGAGAATGATTGGGATGAGGTCTGAGAGCTAATGGGAAGCTAGATTATGGGGGGCCTTGCAGGCTGTTAGAAAAATTTTAGACTGAGTTAGAAAGCCATGAGAGGGTTTTAACCAGGGGAGTGGCGCTATTGAATGTCCTTTTAACAGGGTCACCTGAGAGGCTTTGTGGAGTTTACACTGTGGTGGACAGGAGCAAAAGCAGTTTTGGGGGAAATTGTCCCTGCAGGGGATTATTCTTCCCTGTCATTTCACAAACAGAAGTCAACGGTTTGGTACAGGAACATGAAGTGTTACTGCAAAAACCATGTTCAATCGAATTTCCTGGTTGTCACTTCAGTGCTTGTTCTGTTGTACAGATAAAGGTATCTAATCTGGAAATTTCCATTTTTTACATATTATTATAGCATGTTACTTTTAATAGCTAGATCTCTGGTGAATTATTGTGAATGTGGATCATGACATGTGGAGAACGTCCAGGGAGTCAGGCCTCAGTTCTCCTCTTACATGCAGATGATACTCTGATCTGTGACATTTTCTAAAATTCTGGGTCAGCATGTAAGTGTCACTTGTCCCATGACAGGGTTGGGGCACACCCACACACTTGGTTCTTGTGTTGCCTACAGGCATTAAACAGTGTTTAGCTTACCTTGGAACCACCTGTACCTCGGTGGTGTGTTGACACTAAGGTATACTTGTCACCCTGACTGACGTGGATTGTGGATCGGTTGGTTGGGCTTCGTCCCACAGGGTGAGAGGTCACTGGTTCGATTTCCAGTTGGGGCACATGCCTGGGTTTGGTTCCCAGTTGGGGCCCATAAGAGAGGCCACCAGTCGATGTTTCTTCCTCACATTGGTGTTTCCCTCCCTCTCTTTCTCCTTTACTTTCCCTCTCTCTAAAAATAAATAAATAAAATCCTTTTTTTTAAAGGGTACATTTGTCTGTCATAAGCCTGGTAAATTAAAAAGTTCATCAATAGCGTATTAAGTGTTGGCTGTGTGCAAAGCACTAGGCTGGGGGACACTCTTTGAGAGCTCTAGTATAAATTGCAGTGCATACTATGTATGAGTTTAAGGAGTTGACAGTCTGTTGGGTAAAACAGGCAAACGCATTAATGTTATAGAGTTGCAAGATGGTATGGAAGTACATAGGAGGTAGAGATGAATTCTGAGCAGGGGTTTAAGAAAGGTTTTATGAGTGAATATTGAAGTTTAAAGAGGAGCAGAAGAGGCGTTTCATGCTTCAGGGACAGGCAGAAAGGCGACATTGGAAGGAAATGGATGCAGAGGATGATCTATTACAGCCGGTTTAAAGCATTTTCGGGGGAGAGAAGGACAGAGGCAGTGAGTGAGTGGAGTGGGGCCATTCCACGGAAGCCTGACTGTTGCTGCAGTTTTGTGCACTAGCGACGGGCCACATGTGCCTGTGGAGCACTTGAAATGGGGCTGCTCTGATTTGAGATGTGCTGAAAGGGTTCAGTGCGCACCGATTGCCAAGACGTCATCTGGAGAAAAGCGTAAAATATCTGATCAGTAACTTTATGTTGATTACAACTTAAACAGTGAAGATACTTTTTGGATATATTGGTTTTAAGTAAAAGATTGTTAGAATGTATTGCACTGGCTTTTTAAAATGTTTTGTGACATTTATTTATTTATTTTAGAGAGGGCTTAGGGAGAGAAGGAGGGAGAGAGGGAAAGGGAAAGGGGGGAGAGAGGGAGAGAGACTGATTTGTTGTTCCACTGATTGGTGCATTCATTGGTGATTTTCGTACATGCTCTGACTGAGGAACGCACAACCTTGGTTTATTGGGACGATGCTCTAATCGACTGAGCTACCCTGCCAGGACGTGTACTGGTTTCTTTTTAATGTGTTTACCAGCAAATTGAAAAAAATTACATTGTATCCACCATTATATTTCTACTGGTCATAGCTGATCTAGGGCATGGCCAGTAGCCCTAGAAGAGGGAGTAAAAGCAGGGTGAATGGGAAGAAAGAAAACCACATATGTAAGCTGGGAACACAGCATCTCCAACATGTACACAGTTGGGTTGGAGGAGGTGTCAAAGACACCGCTGAGGCTTCTGGTCTTGGTGTCGAAATTGCCTTGAAAGAATGTGCACTGCTGCACGCAGGTGGTGGAGGGCGGGGGACAATGATGATTTCATTTGGGTCCTGTGGATCACAGGCTGTACTCCAGGGAGATTAATTTGGCAGGGAGATTAATTTGGCAGCAAAATGTGGAGCTGGCAGAGACTGGAAGTGGGGAGACCAGTTAGGTTGGGTCCCAGGCCCATCACACCTGGTTGCTGCAGCTTCTTGGAGGGGGCGGGGTGAGAGTGTGATGTGCTGTAGAAATAATCTGCAGAATTGCTTCGTAGTTTATGCTGAATTTCACATTGGCCTTCCCAATTCTGCCTCAAGAGCTCCCTGATTTTTTTTTCTTAAATTACCATACTTTTATAGTAAGGAGAAAGGGAAATAATATACAAGTTATGGTGTGACCAGAAACTTTCAATGCAAGTAGTTTAGACTAGTATAGAAACTTACCTTTTAACTTATTATTTCTGGTAGCAGATTTATTTGGTAAAGAGAAAGGAAGTATCCGAATGACAGATTTGCTGGGCTTTGTTTTCTAGAATCAGAATGATGACTAAGAAAGTTATTACGAAAGCCTTCATTTTTTAAAAAATTATTTATTTATTTTTAGAGAAAGGGAGGGAGAAAGAGAGGGAGAGAAACATCAGTGGGTGATTGCCTCTCATGCACCCTCTACTGGGGATCCGGCCTGCAACCCAGGCGTGTGCCCTGACTTGGAATGGAACCAACAACCGTTTGGTTTGCAGGCCGGCACTCAACCCACTGAGAGCCACACCAGCCAGGGCAGAAAGCCCTCATTTTTGAGAGCTGTTTTCATTTATTCAGTCAGCAAGTACTTACTGAACATTTACTAAGTCTAGTGTACGTTACAGACAGGGGCCCCTGTATTTAATCAGGGAGATAGGCAGAGATAAATTATGAAACCTTGTGCTAAATGTTCTAATGGACATGTCAATAGAGTGTTACAAGATCGCAGAAGGCAGTGATATGTCCTGAACAAGATCTTTCTTGTGAGGACCGTGGTTATTCTGGTTCTTTTTCACTTTCTTATGGGGTTTTGGGGGTCCACCATTTTGTTTGAATCAATGCCATGGCAAAATTCAATTTGTCTGTTTAGATTTTGACCCACTTCAGCTTCTGAGTTTGAGTGACTGCAGTGACGTATAGTAAATACGTTCTCCTTCTTGTGGCTATTCCACCATTATCATTTTGGTTACTGTCAAGTTGCTTTTCTTCTAAGATTTTAAGTGCAGATGAAGATATTAGACAGGAAATGCCATCAAGAATTAACTGACTTGTGATTTCCTGAAAGGATAATATTTCTCCTAATTAACAGTTTTCATAGAAAATTTCTTCAAGGCTAGTATGCGAAACCACAGGAAAGCATTTAATATCCCCTTAAAAAGCTGGACATACTGCTTTGGTCACATGAGTTAAATTCGAAAAAGAATTTCGGCTGCTAGCCCCGCGCGGGGTGATGCTGCAGAGACCAAGCCGTGGGGCGGTGGGGCGGGCTGTTTGGCCGCCCGTCTGGTCTCAGATTCCTGGCACTCTTGCTTTTTTGTCTTCTGAATGCTATTGACAAACTGCCTGTGTTTTCACAACAGGTTCTAGTTCCCTGTACCTCGAGCTAACTCTCGCCTCCTCCATCCTCCTCTGTTCTTCAGAATGGTCTTCCAAAACCACAGCTGCTTACAAAACTCTGCTGGATCATTGCTTCCTAAAGAAAATATCGCAAGTGTCTTTGCAGCCTCGTGTGCACTCACTTCCTTGGCTGTTGCCGACTTCTCTTGGGTGCCCTGTAGTACAACACAAGTTTTCACTCTTTTCTCCTCAAGGCCGTGTCTTCCCTGTGTTTCTGACCATATTGGTCCCACGCCTGCAATGGCTTTCCAGCACTACTTTGTTTTCCTGGGGGAATCCCATTTATTCCCATCTTACCTTTATTTGATTTCAATTCAACAAACATTTGTTGAGGCCTTCTCATGCACTGTGTGTTGGGGATATAAAACACATTAAGACATTCTATTTTTCCCCTGGCTGGGTAGCTCAGTTGGTTAGAGTGTCTTCCTGATAATGTCAAGGTTGCCGGTTTGATCCCTGGTCAGGGCACATACAATAGTTAACTAATGAATGCATAAATAAGTGGAAAAACAAATCAATTTCTCTCTCAAAAAAATTTTTAAAAATATTTATTTATGTATTTTTAGAGAGAGGAGAATGGAAGGAGAAAAAGTGGGAGAGAAACATCAATGCGTGGTTGCCTCCCATGTGTCCCCCACTGGGGACCGGGCCCGCAACCCGGGCATGTGCCCTGACTGGGAATCGAACTGGCGGCCCCTTGCTTCACAGGCCCATGCTCAATCCACTGAGCCACACCAGCCAGGGCTCAAAAAAATTTTTTTTATAAAGAGCCTTTTTATGGAGCTAATAGTACAAGGAAGCAGGTATACAAATGGTTATTAATACTCCCATGTATATACTAGGTTTAGGTGTTGAAAACACAATGACAAAACAGACAGTTATACTTCCTGCTCCCACAAAGGACATATTCTTGTGGGTGAGAAGAGGTAACAAATTTTAAAATTGATCTGGGAGAAGTACTATGTGGGAGAAAAGCAAAACTCTTTGATCCAAGAAAGCAAGTGACTTAGGAGGGGAGGAAAATCAATTTTAGATTTAAAAAAACAAAGGAGAGCTTCTCTGAGGAAGCGACATTTAAAAAAAGACATTTAAACAAGTAATTATACAACAGTAAAAGATTGCAAAGGTTAAGTATCATAGGGGGAGTACAGGAGACCTATGTGTGGAAATGCAAATGCAAATGAGTGGTTACCACGCAGTGTGGCAAAAGCAGTGATGCAGGGGTGCGACAGGACCCTTTGACCGTGGGAGGGGCACACAGTTTTTGCTGTCCCGCAGTGGAAGGGTTCGGTTAGGGGTGGCTGAAGGGCTTTCCGTGCAGAAACATGGAGGTTTAAAACAATTGGAGTTGTGCTGACAGAATTTAAAGTAGTTTGGTGTTACTTAAGTTTTATACTTCAAGGAGCCGCTAGGTAGGAAATGAGTCTGAGAAGTGGGTGGTCAGGCGGGGTTTCCGGAGCCAGGACTGGGCTCTTTTCTCAGCCTCTTGAATTCTGGTGCCCAATATCTAGGGCAGAGTTTTCTGTTAAAAAATCAGAGTAACAACAGCAACAGCAACAACAAGACCTCTCAGGGCCTCAGTTTTCTCACTTGTAAAACTGACATGATGATAGCTCCACCCTCATCGGGTTATTGAAGTTACAAACAAAATAGCCGACTGTGGGGATGTGCAGCCAGAGGAATGCAGTGAAAGGTGAACTTAACATCATAAATAAATTAAATTAATACTTACAAAGTGTTCAGAGCAGTGGCTAGCTCCTAGCAGGTGCCCACTAAGTGCGGCTGGTGGCGGTTGTGGACGTCGTGTGGTGTGGAGATAAACTGGGACCTCTTGCGGACCCACCCATGAAGGGTGCTTTGCAGGGAGATGACTTGGTCGTGCCTCTCATTTCCAAGTGTCATCTCAGAGTGAGTGCGAGCATGTGTGCTTGGGAGGAGGGAGCTGGAATTGCATTTTTGTGGATTCTCCCACCTCACTTTTCCCCCTCGTTCCCTGCGTAATTCCTGTCCCTTCCCCTGTGTTTCTACACCATTTTATCTGTACCATGGCATTTTTCATTATATATTATAATTTGTGCTTCTTACACAAGACTGGGTCCCCTTAGGCTGTTAAGGCCTGTGTGCTACTCATCTCTACATGCCAGTGCTAACAATAGTGCTTGCCTCTGGCACACACGGGGTGCAAGGAGTGTTTGTTGAATTTATTTGAAATGTTAGCTGGGGAGTTGCCATAAGTTATAATTCGGGAGAAACGTCCTCCCGTGGATAGGTCTGGGCATGCTGCTATGGGAGTGTGTTTTCATTCTTTTATATACCCAGTATTTGTTGAGAGCCTGATGCACATGGTGCCACGGGGGTACAAGATGAATCAGCCATGGACTCTGCCCTGCGTTGTGTGGACTCTCACAGTCTTGAGTGTGGGTGTGAAGGAAAAGGTAAAGGACTGCTGGTGGGCTTAATGAGGCCTAAGGTGTGAAGTGGTTTAGTTGTATTGGGGTTTTTGTTTAGATGTGTAATTACTTCTTACTTTGATCAAAGAATCTCATAATTTTTTTAATGATATCTCATGGGTGGTGGAGTATTTCTTATTGTTATGTTTCACTTTTGTATCATGACAATCTGTTTAGTACATTGCATAGTGTAAAGTTTCATTATAAGCCTGTTTGTTAATCAGATTTTAATCCTGAGTAGAAATGGCTTTGCTTGTGTGTGAGAGAGGATATATGTCCTTGTCCTTGGACAAGACACCTTTCTGGGATATTGTTGTCAGACATACTTTATGATCAGTGTGGAGAACTAGGTTTGATTAGAGGTACCTAATTGCAGGTTTTTATTACAGCTATAGTTTTAAGTTTTTGGCTTTATTTGTCTCTACTTTTCTTATGCTTCTTTGACACCTGTAGCCCTCGCCACTGACTGCCTTTTTTCTTTCTTTCTTTCTCTTTAAAATAAAAAAGACAGACTTGTTTTGTTGTGACCATTTCCAAATCTTTTCATAGACCAATTCTTTGCTTAGACCATCTCTAAAGCTTAAGGAACTATCTCTTTTAACCTAATGAGCTCTGTATTGAAACTTTACCGCAGGTACTTTCAACTGCGGTGCTCTTGAAGTTACTGGGACCCCTGCTAAATGCTTAGCATTCATTCCCACAGCCCTGTGTCCTGCCCTGTCAGCACTCACCAGGCAGGTCCTGGAGCACCCATACCCTCAAACATGCCTAGATTAGATGAACTGATATGAGAAAAGCCTATTTGTGGTTGGGAGGGTATTTAAATTCCTCAGATTTTTTAAAAAGTGTGTTCAACAGTTCTTTTTTCTTAGTTAAAAGTTAATTTTAATTTTATTTTTTAAAAGATTTTAGTTGTTACAGCCCTGGCTGGTGTAGCTCAGTGGATTGAGCATGGGCCTGCGAACCAAACAACCACGGTTCAATTCCCAGTCAGGGCACATACCTGGGTTGCAGGCCAGTTCCCAGCAGGGGATGCATGAGAGGCAACCATACATTGATATTTCTCTCCCTCTCTCCTTCCCTTCCCCTCTAAAGATAAATAAATAAAGTCTTTTAAATTTTTTTAAAAAAATTTGCCAACATGTTTTCTTGATGAGACCGTAATGGGAAAAGTACTATACTCAAACATAGCTGGTAGGAATGCAATGTGGTGTATCCCTCTGAGGGGAACCTGACAATAGTAGGTGACAAAATTACTTTTGCATTTACCCTTTGATTCAGCCAGTTTACTTCTAGGAATGTATCCTCAACATACACTGGCAAAAATAAGAAAAGGACATCTGCAGGTTTATTCATTACAGACTGTATGGGGTAGCAAAAGAGTGGAAAGAGTCCAAATATCAACAGGGAGTTGGTTTAAAAAGGTTTGATACTTCAGCACAGTGGAGCACTGTATGTCTGTAAAAGGAAATGAGGACTCTTCTACCACTGTGTGATGTCTAAGAAATAGTATTTAAAAAAAGATGCAGAATAGTGTGTCATTATGCTATCTTTTATTTAGTAAGGAAAGAAGAATATGAAAATGTATATGTATTTGCTAATATTAAAAGAATAAGTAACAAGAATAAACCAAAAATGGATAGCGGTCACAAAAAGAGAAGCTAGATTTTGCTGAAAATACCTTGATTTGTGGCTCACTTTGGAGTCATTAAATGTTATAAATAATTATAAGACAATTGGATCAAAATGGATGGGAGTCCTTAAAAATTGAAAGCTACCCCTTGACTAGTGTGACTCAGTGGGTTGGGCATCCTTCTGCAAACCGAAAGGTCTCTGGTTCAATTCCTGGTCAGGGCACATGCCTAGATTTCAAGCCTGGTATCTAGTTGGGCATGTGTGAGAGGCAGTTGATCTGTTTCTTTCGTACATTAATGTTTCTCTCCCACTTTTTCTCCCTCCCTTCCCCTTTCTCTAAAAATAAATAAAATCTAAATGATGACAACTTACAACTATCAACAAATGAACCTAAAAGAAAAGACAAACAACAACAACAAAAACTAAGCAAACAACCAGAACAAGAACAGAACCAGAGAACTGGACATCACACAGAGGGAGTTCAGAGGGGAGGGGGAAAGTAGGAATAAGAGGGGAAAGGTACAGCATGTAAGAAGCATACTTGGGAGGCATAAAATAGATGGAAGGAGATAAAAAGGGTATAGGAAACAGGACTCAAAGAACTTATATGTACAACCCATGGTCATGAACTAAGGGGGTGGGGAATGCTGGAGGGTTGGAGGTACAGGGTGGAGGATAAAGGGGGGAAACTATAATAGCATAATCATTAAAAATACTTTTAAAATAATAAAAATAAAATTTTTAAACCAAATTAGAAACTATAATGAACAAATGAATTTAATACTCTCTCAAGTGGTTGTTTATATATTTACTGAAATGAATTACAGTCAGTCCTTGCTTTGCACAATTCTAATACCCGTAAAATTAAGTTGTTATCATGGTTTAAACAACACTGGTTCCACAACACAATGGTTCAAATTTCAGTCAGCACAGCAACTTCATTAAGTACAAACTTTGTGGCTAGCTCATTACTCCAAAAATCAATATATAAATAACAGATGACATCATGATCAGTAAGCAGTCATATCACTTCTTTTAAAGACTGTTGGTGCCCTGGCTGGTAATGGCGTAGTTCAGTAGATTGAGCACGAGCTACAAATCAGGGATCGCTATTTTTTAAAAAGATTTTATTTATTTATTTATTTACTTACTTTTAGAGAGAGGGGAAAGGAAGGAGAAAGAGAGGGAGAACAACATCGGTGGGTGGGTGTATCCCACACACCCCCTACTGGGGACTGGGCCCTCAACCCAGGCATGGGCCCTGGACTGGGAATCGAACTGGCAACCCCTTGGTTCATAGGCCTGCACTCAATCCACTGTGCTACACCAGCCAGGGCAGGGGATCGCCCGTCTGATGCCCAGTTAGGGCACGTGCCTGGGTTGTGAGCCAGGTCCCCCGTGGGGAGCACATAAGAGGCAACCACACATTGATGTTTCTCTCTCTCTCTTTCTCCTTCCCTTCCTCTCTCTCTAAAAATGAATAAATAAAATCTTTAACCTGTTGGTGATTGGTCACGGTCAATTTAGTTCATGCAAAGGTAGCAAAGCATAGTTGTGTTGTCTCCTTTCTTCCCAGCGAAAGAGCCATGTGACATATCACATAAATGGCTCATCAAGAGAGAATTGGCCCACAAAGATGAAAGTGCAGGGAAGAAACAAAAAGTGACAATGCTGGAAAGTGAACTTCTAATAGAGCATAAGTGACATTAGAGACAAACCAGCCGAATGGGAATGTGTGGCCAACAGAATGCAGTGAAGGTGAACTCGATGTAAATAAAGAAAGCCGTTGTGATGAAAAGGATGACGATGTCCCAGAGGAGGTGGTGTCTCCAAAACGCACGAACTGCAGGAACTCAGGAACTCTCGGAGATATTATGCCACATAGGAAGAGCAAAGGATAAAATGTTGGAAGTCGATGTGTATGGAGAAAGGAGTGTAACAGTTGCCAATGCAAAGAAAAGATGTTTGCTTTGGGTCATGTTATATGACAGGAAGAAAGCCCTGTTCAGAGAACTCTTAGAAATATTTTATTAACACATAAATAAAATCCTTTATTTCTTAATGTGTCTAATGTTTTAAATTACAGCATAGTAAATACATGCTAGCTTTACTATTTTTGTTAGTTTTCCTATAAACTGATAATTACGTTATATGTTATTTATGTTATATATAATTTATTTGTGTGTTTTATACAGCACGTTATTTCCCTAGAAGCCTATAGATTGGTAACTTAGAAGTTTTTAGAGTTTTGACAACAATTTGGTAAGGACATGGGACCGTGATTTTTCCCATTGATTATTAGAACTTTTACAAAGTTTCATCCTGCTTTGTCCTTTTCATGGTCCTGCACTACTCTGCAAAATGAGGATTATTTGTATTTCAAGTGACTGAAATGACAAAGAAACATTAAACTGTCCTCAGCAAACATGTTTAGGAAAGATGTAGGTATTATTAAATTTGTAAAGACACAAACTTTTCAGTGTAAGACAAAAGAGATACAAAAAAAAAAA
>PVKM010042503.1:0-12819 GCA_004027735.1 Carollia perspicillata | reverse complement strand
CAGCAAATTAAATTGTTTTTATGGGGAAGAAGTGAGGTGGCTTCTATTGTTGCTAGTCATATTTTGAAAAATAGCATTCTGTTGGCAAGCTTGGATAATGTAAGAACTATTCCTTTTTTCTGATTTTAAAAATTGTGGTAAAATAAACAAAATTTATCATCTTAACTATTTGGAGTGTACAGTTTAGTGACACTAAATAGGTTCATAATGTGCTACCATTACCACCATTCATCTCTATAACTCTTTTAATCTGGTAAAAACAAAACTCTTATACCCATTAAAAATAACTCTTCTCCCCTCTCCCCAAGCCCCTGGCAACCACCATCCCAGTCTCTGATTGTGACTCTGATTGTGACTCAGCACCTCATATAAATGGACATACAGTATTTGTCTTCCTGTGACTGGTTGGGTGTGGTGGGCACATATAGTGCCCTTTCCTTTCTTTTCTTGGCCTTTGGCTGGAATGTCATCTGAGACCATCCCTTCCTCCCCCCTTTTTATAAAAGCCTGCATGTTGCTGGTTCCAAGCAGTATGGAGGACAGAAAAGCTCAGAAAAGGAAAGAATTTGTCTGGGGCAAACATACTGCATACCCAGGTCCCTCTCCCTTCTGTGGGGCTGCAGCAAGTCCCCTGCATGCCTAAACTTTGCTTCTTTAACAATTCTGTCCCCAAGCCTTTTGGTTGTTTATGTCACAAAATTATATCTTTAAATACTCTGTGGCTAAAACCATAAACTAATAATTCTTTTAAATGCATTAGTCTCTTATGTAGAGAACAAAATTTACAAACCTATTGTAATACCAGCTTTTACACTAATAATTTTTAATAATGTGTTAGTTTCTTAAACCATGTAGATAACAAAACCATTGTTATAACCGTGGTGGAGTTATAAACCACTGTTACCATATTAGCCTTAATAATTGCCCGTGTGTTCACCGAGATCTTTGTTTCTCCATACGGCTTCGAGTTACTACGGTCCAGTGTCCTCCCATTTCACGCTGCAGGACTCCCTGGGGCACTTTTCAGGTCTAGTGGTAACGAACTCCCTCGGGTTTGTTTATCTGGGGATGTCTACATTTCTCCCTGACTCTTGAAGAATAATTCTGCCAGATGTAGGATTCTTGGTTGACTGTTTTTGTTTTTTCTTTTAGCACTTTGAACAGTATTACCCTCTGGCCTTCAAAGTTTGCAATGAAAAATCTGCTGACCATCTTATTGAAGATTTTCTGTATACAATGAGTTGCTTCTCTTTGGCTGCTTTCAAGAGTCTCTGTTTCTGTCTTTCGAAAGATTGATTATAACCTGTCTCAGTGCAGCTCTTGTTGAGTTGATCTTGAAATTTGTTGGGCTTCTTGGAAGTTTATTTCATGTCTTCAACCAAATTTGGGGGGTTTTCAGCCATTATTTCTTAAAATATCCTCTCTCTCCCTCTGGAGTCCCCACGGTGTCCGTGTTGCTTCACTTGGTGGTGTTCCACAGGCCCCTTAGGTTCTGTTAGCTTGTCTTCAATTTCTTTTGTTCCTTAGGCTCAATAATTTCCTTGTCCTTTCTTCAAGATTGATCATTTTTTTCTTCGTTGCTGAACTCTGCCTTGAATCTGTCTAGTCCATTTTTTTCCTCTCAGTTATTGTACTTTTCAGCTTCAGAATTTTGTTTTGGTTTCTTTTTAGATTTTTCTGCCTCTATTGATATTGCCATTTGGTTCAGACATAATTTCCTTGACTTTTCCCATGCCTTCCTGTAGTTCTTAGAGCATCTTTAAGACAGTCATTTTCAAGTATTTGCCTAGTAGATCTGCTATCAGTTCTTTTCCAGAGACAGTTTCTGTTGATCCGCCTCCCTTTTGGGACAAACTTTCCTATTTCTTTATATGCCTTCTAATTTATTGTTGAAAGCTGGACATTTGAATCTAATAATGTGGTAACTGTGGAAATTAGATCGCCCTGTTCTTCAGGGTTTGCTGTTTTGTTTTGTTTTGTTTTGTTTTGTTTTGATGGCTGTAGGCTCTGTCTGCGCTGGCAGTCTGCCAGAGGTGTAAACTCCAAGTCTTCTCTGGTGTTTTCTGAGTCTGCACCTTTCCCTGGGTGTGTATGATGCCGTTCTGATTTTCCTTGTATATGAAGTTGTTTTTGAATGCCCTACTCTATGATGTCTGCCTCCCAAAAAGGGAAAAATGAAAAATGAAGGGAGGGAAAAAAGGGTGCTGGCTGGTTTTTTAAATCCCCTCCAAGTCTCTCCAGCTGGAAGGGGAGGGGTTTGCAAAAGTGGAGAGGGGTGCAACAGCAGTGGCCCACTGAGATCACTTCGTTGGTGTCTCTGAGATCAGGAGCAGCAGTCAACGATCGGAGCACAGATCCTCTGTATCTGGGCGATGGGGTCCTTTTTGCCCTCCCTGGCTCCTGCAGTCTGTGTTCCAGGAATAGGTGCACACCTGCCTGCCATGAGGCTGGGAGTGTGGGATGGGTAGCTGCTACTGTATAAGAGCAGCTGAAATGAACTGCAGTATACTGTCCAAGCCTTCCGCTGGAAGTTGGAAGCCTTCTGCAGACTCCTGCGTTCTAAAATAGTTATGTCAGACACATCCTGCCAGTGCAGTTGTTTTCTCAGTGGAAAGACAGGTTCCTGGTGCCTTTTACTCCTCCATCTTCCCAGAATCCTCCTTGAGGATCATTCTTGGGGGACTTGTGTTCTTAGGAGGATGGCTCTTTAGAGAAAAAAAAATGATATTCTACAGTAAAATATTTTAAAATTCTAGCACTTTTTCTTTTGGAGCTTTTCAGTTGAAGCAGGAATGAGGATAGGGCGAGTTGGGGCCTGGAGATGAGGGCTTTGTTTTCCAGACAGGGTTTCTTTTCAAGACCTTTCAAAGGCCGTATTGTAGCAGGGTCCTGCCCCGTTACGCAGCGATCCCACGCTGTCAAGTGCTTGGGCAGGCCCTCGTGGCTGGGCTGGCTTTTCTGTTCGTGCCATTCCAGGTTGAAGCACAGGCTGGCTGCGAAGTTAATGCTTATACCATAATTTTAGCCTTGGAAAATGTTGACTTGCCCGGTCTATTCTTCAGAAAAGCAAGAAATATCTACACAAAAACATCCCGGCTGGTCAATTTAGTGCCAGATTGTAGGGAGTCTGTTTTCTCAAGATCATCGAGAAACCCACTGAAGAGGATACCTGGTCATTCTGCTTACACAGTGTTCAATCCTTGATTCAAAGTGGGGAGATGAGGCCATTACGGAGTTGGAAGCAAGAGACATCTCTTGGTGCCTCTGAACAACACCCAGACCTAGAAAGAATTTGGAGACACCTTGTTATTTTATGACTCAGCCTTCCTGCTCATACCTTTTTCAGGGGGCCCATGAGCCAAGGGCAAGCTTGTTTCAGCTCAGAGCTGGGGTTTCACTTGTCTTTTGTTCCCCTGCTTTCATCAAAAACAAGTCACTGAGCCTGTCGGTCAAGCAACTTGTAATTTCTCCAGGCCAGTTGAGTGTCAAGAGGAGGAGAAACAACAATGCCTGACTCTTCTGAAGAGGTGAATACACTTAGGAGGGCATGGAATTATTCGTAAGTCCAGGTTTCTCAGTCTCAGCACTATCACTGTTTTGGACCAGATGGTTCTTTGTTGTGTGAGGCTGCCCTGTGCCCTGGAGGACGTGTAGCGGCATTCTGGCCTCTCTCCACTAGAGGCCAGTAGCGCTCCCTGTCCCACCCCAATAAGCTGCGACCAACCGAATGTCTCCAAGCCTTCCTTATGAAATGGTTGAAAACCACCATGTTTCCTAGCGAGTATCAAAACTCTACCAATCCACAGTTAAACATAATAATTACTGGCTGGTTCTCCTGCAAAGAGGATCAAATATAGTGAAATAAGTGAATGTACCTCCTTGGTTTCTTTCTCCCACATAAATTGTTATTTCCATGCAGATCCAGAGAGTGTCCTGAGGTAAGTGCAAGGAGACAAACAAATAAAATAGGAGTCACCTTACTTTCAATTCATAAGCAAGAAATCTAAATATCTCAATTCTCGGCAAGAAAGAAGTAGCTGATGTGCTCAGATTTCTCTCAGAGGCAAAAGCACATAACCCCCAACATGAGCGGCCTGCCTCTGGCCCGGTTCTGCAGACTCGCCCTCTGCCCCCTCTCCCCTGGGGGCACAGTGGCTTCTCTGTTCCTGGGAACCACGCAGCCTCAGGTTTAACCTTTCTTCTTCTCAACTCTTGGTCCCTCCCTCCCTCCCTCTTCAGTTAGAAGCCCCATCAGGATGTGGAAATACCTGCTTTGCAGAGTGGAAACCAAGGCAAGCGCCCTTGCTGGCCTGTAGATAGTGACTTGTTATTGTACAGGAGTGCCATTTGCCACGCAGGATGGTGGAGTTGGCTCTAAATCATGAGAAACTGGCATAGCCATTAAACTGACTCACTCAAACCAAGATTTGAAAGAGGTTCTCTTGCAGCCTTTACAGAAAGCCACAAAGATGACGACAGGATTGAAAGCTTAACCTTCTGCAGAAAAACTAGGGGAGATGGGATCATTCATCTTGAAGGAAAGCTTAAAGATGAATCATAAAGGGTTTCTAAACAGAGAAGCTTCTAAAATGCCTTTTACCTAAGATAGCAGAGCCTAAGATAACAAAAAGAAATTAATGCAGGGTGTGAGGAATTTCAGTTTACTGCAGGGAACATTTCTGATAGTTAAGGTTCATCAACTTTACAAGGGGCGTCAGTACCAAGAGTAGTTTTAGAATCTGCTTTAAGGGTCTTTATGAATTGCCTGAACTTGCCCCTGGCTGACTGGTGCAGGGTGTGGTCCCGCAAGGGGCCTTTTCGGTCTCGCTGCTCCGGTACTTGGATGGCTCAATATGTACCTTGTGGTTGGCAGTGAGGTGCAAGCTGTCACCTGGACAGTTTAGCTTCACTCTCTAAATCAGGACTTGGGCAATATCCTTTCACAGGTGCGAGCTCCTTGACCAGGTTCAGCAGCTAGAGGTTTCCCCTGGCCTTCAGCAGGGCTCCGTGTATTTACTTAGATAAGCAGTGGCATTTGGGTTCAAACGACGGTGAGATGGAGGTGTGTGCGCAGGCTGCTCATTGAGTGCCCTTGGATTCGGCACTGTGGACGGGAGGGCGAGACGGTAGGACTGGCAGAGGGAGAGGTTAAGCTCCAACGATCCCAACAAAGGACTCAGCTGACCACATGAAAGCTCTGAAGCTGGGATGGGCCCTCGGAGGTGTCCCCAGTGGGGGCAGGAGGGCCAGCCTTTATTCTCGTACTGCTGTGGGTGAGGCACCAGGTGGGGGCTGTGTGACCTGGGCGGGGCGGCTGCCTTTAGCTCAGGCACTCACCAAAGAGGACTGGCAGCTAAGGGTCCTCTTCCGGCAGCATTCCCGCAACGTAGGGGAATAAACCCTTCACTCAGGAAAGGGGCCCTGGGGGGCACATCACTGTGTTCGCCACAGCAGTTTTCCCTGTCTCCTACTCACATCTGAAATGTGCCCTTACCCTTTACTTATTTATGTACACGGGAAGCACTTTCCCTTCTTAAGAAACATATTTCCTGGACCCTCGTCCCATCCAGCCCTTGCCACCCTAGCACACAGACTTGTTTGTTCTGAAATATATTCTTTCCTCCCTCCCCATTTCCCTCTCTTCTCACCTCCCGCCTTCACCTCTCATCAGGCAGATTCACCTGTTTTCAGTTTGAGCCGTGTGACAGCCAGCCTAGATGGCAAGCTAAATGCCAGCTGGTTTATCGCTTCAGTGGGCACCTATTGTGCCTCTGCCCTCTGCCCATGCCTTTTGCAAGAGTTCCCAGGGCAGCGGTGCAGCCGGCAGAAGGCTGGTCTGGAGCCTGGGTTAGCTCAGCCCCTGGTTGGTGGGACTCGGATCAGGCACGGCCTGTCTTCCTGATTAGCTCTCTAAAGTGGGGGGAGGCCGCTGGACTAAGTGATCCCAACATCTCTTTTAACTCCAACATTCAACTTTTTGATTTGAAGCATTTTCACAAAACTAAATGGGGACAAAAAGGGATGGCAGGTTCCCCATTTAGTTTTTGTTCACTATCTCTCCCACATAGAATATTTGAGCCTCCTTTCCCAAGTAAATGCAAAATATGAGATTAGTTATGGTGTAGTCGGCCATGTTTGGGGAGTGAAGGTCGAGAAACCCCAGAATGTTGTGAAAACCAGTCTGAATTGGACCAGGACACTCTGAGCTGCCATCTTGCAGCTACCCTTGGCCTCTGCCTGGCAGGCTCTCTGGTGAGGTAAGTGATGTGAATCAAGACTTGCATTGAGCCCTGGCTGCTGTGGTTCAGTTCCCGCCAGGGTTGTGTTTCAGCATGTGAACCAAAAAATTGCCTGTTCTATTCCCAGTCAGGGCACATGCCTGGGTTGCAGGCCAGGTCCACAGTGGGGAGTGCGTGAGAGGCAACCGACAGATGTTTCTCTCCCTCTCTTTCTCCTTCCCTTCTCTCTCAGAAAATAAATAAATAAAATTAAAAAAAAAAAAGACTTGCATTGAGCTGAATTTGAAAGGCTCAGGAGAGCCAATCTAGCACCAGAGTTTTCTTCTGCTGGCCTCCCTCCCTTTTTCTCAATCTAAATGGATTTAGCTGTCACTGTTGGTATTCTCTATAGCACTTGCCTTTTTTTTTTTTTTTTCTGCATAAGACCAGCCAGAGTAACCACTGGCCTCTGAAAGGAACTCAGGCTCCAGGACACCTGGTACAGACCCTTCAAATTATCCTTTCTTCAGGCTGGTTGTGTCATTAGGTAATGACAGACCATGATAAATGAGCTGCATAAATACACACAGAGGGAGAGAAGGAGCTAGTGGAAAAGTGAACCTGGCCGTTCAGGGTGCAGGGCTGAGGCTATTGGCATAGTAGCTCAGGTGTGGTTACTTATTTATGAAGCACATTCCCTCTGAGGTGTGGAAAATAGGCTAGCTGTGAACCTGATCCCTGCCCTAGAATGCTCGCAGTCAGGAGGCAGAGCCAGCGGGACCCCCGCCCCACCCCTCCCTGGTGCTCCTGTTCATTCCCTGAATTCTGTCTTGTCTTCCCTTCTTGCGGCACCGTGAGGTCCTAGAGCGCAGGGGCAGGGTGTGGTCACCGTTGTTTCCCTGATCCCAGCATCTCACCTGGCACACAGCAGGCCTCTGATAAATAAATGTGTGAAAACGGCACTTGGCAGTGAAGCTTGCAGCTACCTGGAGGTTGTAGGGAGGTAAATATACAAACGAGGAGGAGAGGCCGTGGATCTTTAAAACTAGACCCCCACCCTGAAGCAAGAGGAGGAGTAATGTTAGAGGCCGAGGGACAGAAGGAGCACCATTTGAAGAAGGGATCAGCTGTGGACCTACTGCAGGAGAAAATCCCAGACAAACTTGACCTTCTTTCAAGTGCATGGTGTGACTCCTCCAGAAGAAGGAAAAAAAAAAACCCAAAACCCAAACAACCTCCCACAACCAACCCTCCTCCAAAAAAAAAAAAAAAAACCCTGCCTACCCCAAACAGCAATTCCTCCAGACTCCAAGTGGTGCCCTAGTTAAACAGCAGGAAGAACAAAGAGGCGATTTAAGCATCTCGAAACTGAAATAGCTATTGCCAAACACCACAGGATCAGCAGAATCATTAGATTCCAGAGAACGCAGAACCTCTGAGGCCTCTGTATTCTTCCATCCTGATGTCAGACTGCTGGCAGCCACCGTGTGCCGCTTTGTCAGAATGTCCAGCTAGGCCACTGCCTCTAGGAAGAGGCAGGGAGGGAGGGAGGTCACGCTCCCCTTGCTTGGAAGTTGGAAGTTCGGCGTTGAAGATAACCTCACCAGCGTCGGACACTGTAGATTCTCAGCTCCCAGTGATGCATGAGGACAAGGCGGGACCTTTCAGCTGATCAGCCACACGTGTGCCTGTCTCTGAGCTTATCAGTCCGGGGCCTGATAGGAAACCAGAATGTATCCCAGGTGGTTCCAATAGAAAGACTTTAATAAAGGGACCACAGAGGTGCAGGCAGGGTGCTGACGTGCCCACAGACTCGCAGCAGCAGGGAGCCATTCCCTCCCTGGGGCTAAAGGGCAAAGGGAGGCAGGAGACCTTGGTGCCTGAGCCGGCGGGTGCCGGAGCTGTGGAGGAAGGGCCTCAGGGACAGGGCGCCAAAGCGAGGAGCCAGCCGGCGTGGCTGCCCAGGGGGGCGCTCTCCTCAGGGGCCGCCTTCCTGGGGCTGAGAACACGAACGAGGAGGTGAGTCAAATGGAGAACCACCAGCACCCTGAAACTAACCCGATGACCATACATATTCCCAAACATTCCCTATAGCTTCTTATATGTCGCCTCATTTAATTCTCAAAACTGCTCTAAAGCACACTAAGCCAGGGCCTCTTCAAAGTCCTGGGGGCTCGTGGGGGTAGCGCCCACGCACGCCCAACGGCGTGTTCGGGCTGGCACACCAAGAAGAGGGGACTGGTCTTCATGAGCTTGGGGCCAAAGGGAAGCCACTGGCACAGTGACTGTGGCACTTTGTCCGGTTTCCTCAGCCTTTGTAGTTTCCCCACATGTGTGCATTTGACCCCAAATGTTTTCCAACCGCGGGAAGGTTGTCTTCTGCTCAACAGGAATTCCCTTGGGAGAGAAAATCCCGTGGGATGTGGTGGGCAGTGGTAGTGTTAAGCGGCTGGTTCCCTGGTTCCATCATTGAGGAAGGCAGGCAGAAAGGCCGGCAGCCAGAGGGCCCCAAGGAGCAGGCCTGGCTGGGGGTGGAGGGGCGCTTGGCCTGCACTCGCTGGCTCTGCGTCTCCAGCTCCTCTGAGGTACCAACCTCCTCCTGGGCATTCAGCTTCCCTATCCGAGGGGGTGAGGTGGGATGTGGAGTGGAGCGGTTCTGTCTGGCTCAAGTGCAAGCTGGAGTGAGTGACCCTCCTGCAACTCGGGCCAGCAGACACTGACTTTGGGTCTATTTTATTGTAAGGCAATCCAGGCAAGGGTAGCCATTCGATCTGAGGGGCAAGGTCTTATCACTAAATAAATATTTTATCATTGGAGGCACCAGTGAGCCGAGGCATGGACAGGGCTCCAGTGTATGCCCGAGCCCGCTGCTCCCTCTCAGGTGTCCGCTGCCCAGGGAAGGAGGGGAGGGCCTGTGGCGTGGCCGTCAGAGGATGTGGGGATGGGTCCCCTCACATGACTGCCACTGCCGTGCTGAGTCAGCCAGCGAGATCGCCTCTCAGCACCTTAGTCCTCTCAGCCGCGAAGTGGAAATGATTTCCCAGCACACCTCTAGTGCCCGTTCTTGTTGCAAAGATCAAATTCAATAACACATGAAAGCATTTTGGAAGGCAGACAATGATACACCAAATGTACCAATTATTAGTGCTAGCCATGTTTTCTCTTTTTTCCAGAAAATGTCCCTCAAGAGGCTTAAACCATTCCTGAGCTATTTTTGTTCATTTATTAATGTAACACACATTTATTAAGCACCTGCCATGTGCCAGGGCCTTATTTTCTGCCTTATGGATTGGCAGGGTTCTTTGTTCCTTGCACATTCTTCTCCATTCACCTGTCCTGCCCTTTGGAGGTTTTATCCTAACCTCTGCTCTGTACAGTTGACAGGAAGTATAAAAGGACATCAAATGCTGTTGGGGTTGACGAGGAATGTGTATATTGGCTGAAATAAGATTTCAATGCCCCTGCTCTTACCTTTAGGCTTATTGCTGGTCTATGATTTTTGCCTAAGGAGCTGCAGGCTGTGTCTGGATGGGGAGCTGAGTGGCCCTACAGGGAGCCATGGCAACCACACCAGCATGTTCATGTCAGGTTGTGCCTTAAAGCTCATCAGCTGTGGGCTCCGTGGTAAAGAAACCCTTTCCCATTGTGTGAGCTGCAGAAAGGGGAAGAGAGGCAGGTGGGTGGATACAGCTCACGTAGTGCGCTAGTGGCAGGATTGCCTGTGTCAGAGTGGGAGTCCCACTTTGAGTGGGACCCCTGCTTGCTGGCAGCAGGGGAGACCAGGCCCTAGCCGGGAGAAAGGCACAAACACTTGGCCTGGGTTATCAGATACTGGGACATCCTCTCAAGACAACAGCCTCAGAGCAAGAAGCACAGGAGGAGTAGAGGGACTCCCACATGGCAGCGTCCTTGGGGATCCCTGGACGTTCCGAAGGGGCCTGTCTCAGCGGGTCCTAGATAAACCACACCCTGACCCCATGTCCTGGACCCATCGTAATAAATCGACCCTCCTATAGTATTCATTTCCTAGTGGGATGTGGTGGTGGGCACCGGCTCTCGTGCAGAAGTCAATTGTCTGCAAGGCATCACTAAATAGCCACAAAATAGTGTCCTTCCTGAAACAGGAAAAGATGTGTGACAGGGCCCCACAAACGTGGTGTCTCCTGGTACTTTCAAAATATGCTCCAATGCAAGGATCCCAGGGAAGGAAGTGCTGGGAAGGGGTGGCAGATGGAAGCAAAGGCCACCCCACCACCTTCTGTGGCTGGAGGAATCAGCAGGGTCTGAAACACTTGGTAGTAGGGCTTGCCTGCTAGGAATGTGTGCTTCTGCATCTCTCTCCTTTTACCCTATTTCTTGTCACCCCCAAACCAACGTTGTTAAACAAATCGAGCCTCTTCACTTGCCTCGTCGACCTGCAGGTAGGCCCCGAGGTTGAGGAGGAGCTGTGTCCCTCGGTGAAGGTGGGGCAGTGCTGGATGGTAGGTTGATGACGAGGACACACCAGCCTCCTCCTTGTCACCGTCACTAGTTAATAGGGGCCATGTTGATGATGGCTGACAGCGCTTCAGGGCACTTACCTTATTTTAGCTTCTCTCTGCAGAGGTGCTTTAGGACTTTATTAAACCCTCTCCTGGAGCCCTGGTGAGGTGTCTTTCATGGTTTCTCAGGCCCAAGATACTAGTTTGGTTTGGAAAGTTCAAAGGTTTGTGCTGCAGCAGGCATGGCTGCTGCGTCCTCAGAGGAGAAGGCCAAGTGTCCGGCTCTTTTCACAGGAGCTGCATTGGTTCGACATTGATTTTTACGCTGCTCCCTGCAATCCCACTGCATTATGCTGCACTGGCTCGGGGCCTGTGCAGGGATTTTAACTTGAAACACCTGGTTCATTCTCTGGAGGCTGCTGACACTGTCTCCTTTGGTCGTCCCCACCAGCGCTGCTGGGGCCCCCAGCTTGTCACTGACATCCCTCTTACCACTGAGTTTGAAAAGGTCTGAGAAGAGAAGGTGTCCACGCATAATTGGCAGGCACAGCAGTCTGGCTTCAGTTGGTGAGGTTGCTTCAGCCTTGGAATGCCTGGTAGGAGGGGCCGAGCCAAGGAAAGCTCTTAAAGAAAAATAGCACAGTATCATCGGATATCTGCAGAGTCTGACTGTGAAACACCTGGTGAGGAGAAATATGCTCTATTTGGAAACAGAAATAAGGGTTAGTAGCCAAATGTTCCCTTGCAAAATTAGCACCTCATGCATGCTGTTGGGAACATCAGATGGACGCTGCGATGACTACGTGAAGGGAGTTGCACCCGGGGGCTGTCTTGCCTCCCACCTCACTGCCCACAGTGCTTTGTGAATCTTTCCTTTGTACCCCCCAGTGCATCCTGCTGGCACTCTCCCGAAACCTGGATCTGCAGAGGTCTTAGAAGAGTGCTGGGTATGTCGCAAATGCTCTTTAAGTACTTGATAAATACATATTTGGCAGAACTGAGGGCCAGAAATGGGACTGAGGAGCTAGTTGGAATCTGCAGCTGGGTAGAGGGAAATGTGTTTGGGACTTAGGGTAGCTGGCAGCTGACGGCACAAGACAGCATCTGTGAGCGGCCAAGGCGACAGGAGAAGTCAGAGTTGTTCTGGGAGGAAGAGAATCATCAAATACCTTTTAGTCGAGTGTCTCATTCAATTGTCACAGTATTCTATGAAGTAGGTTGCTGCTGTCACTTTCATACAAATGGAGAGATTGCCCAGGGTCACCCAGCTACTGCAGGGGGTGCTACATGTTTCTGAGGAGAAATAGGAGTAGAGGGTAGATGTGGGCCTGTTCTCCTCTGGACACTTTGTTGGGGGGAGGGGCAGCACGCCCTCCCCCACCCCTACCCGCCATGGGCTCAGGGCCAGGCTGGGGGACGCTTTGTCTGCCCTGGGGATGTGAAAGGGGAGCCAGGCCGCAGTGGCCTTCCTCTAGCATGAGCTCAGAGCGTCTGAGTCACCCGCTCCCTGGGGCTCTTGGGCCTGGTGGTGGGGGCAGGAGTTCACTCCAGCTGCCCTGACTCCTCGCTCCTCTCCCTCCAGGGACTTTCTGGCCAGAGGCCCAGTCTGTGCTGATAAAGAACTGACAGGTTTCCTAAAATAGGAAGCCATGTCACCCACCCATCATCTCTCTTCAGCCTAGCTGGGTGGGGCCTCCTTAGTAGAAATCTCTCTTTATAGATTTGTTTTACAGAAAGAGGCTTTGGCATAAAGGAGTGTGGCTGAGTGGATGCCTCTGGTTCAAGGGCCAGTTTGCAGCCATCCAAGTCTGCTGAGCCCTGGGGGTTCACTGGAGTGGAAGGGCAGTTTGGGGGTTGGACAGAGCCTGTGCTCTCACTTCCTGTTTAAAAGGGATGAAAGAAGCCCACAGCGCCTGGCTGACTACCCAGCCGAGTTCCTTTCCTTCCCACAGAGGCAAGGCCCCAGGGGAACAGTGCGGGGGGTTCTAAGCCGGGCGTTAGAACAGCCAAATTCATGTTCTGGTTATGTTATTTTTCTTATTGGAAGACCTGGAGTAAATCTTTCCTGGTTTCTTCATCTGCATAGTGGATGTCACATTACAGCCATGGGGGTGTGGTCT
>PVKM010042502.1:0-12789 GCA_004027735.1 Carollia perspicillata | reverse complement strand
CTACATGTTATAAAAACCCCCTCCATACCTATAATTTAAAGAAAAAGTCATCCTGTTATTAGGAGGAAATATAACTTTTGTTTTCCTTATGGTAATTTAATTTTAACTAATAGTTATGAACCATCACCACTAGTTAACTCAAAGTAAAATAAGAAGTCAAGAATTGTACAGAGAACTTGAAGCTTGGAATAAAGAGAAGGCACAAGCCCCCAAATGTTATCATTCACAAATTAAAAACAATCACAAAAAACTGTGATGGACTTCCAACATTCCGTAGTAGAAATGGTTGCCTGGCCATACTCTTATTACTATTTAATGTGATGCAGTACCGATGGCCCCAAAGTCTGTTAGGGACCGCCACAATGTCACTGAAAAGTCTGATAACACGCCATATCCTTGGAGAGTCCTGGCAGACACGAGGATGCTCGCACATGTCTGTGAGAAACCGAACTATTTTACACCATGGCACGCACATGCACCCCCCAAACAGAACAGTGAAGACCCTGGTGGCTCAGGCCACCAAGGGGTAAGGTTAGGACTTGGAGGGTGGAGATGAGAAACTCTACTCTCTCACCTGCTAAGAATATGACGGGCAGCCCATCGGTGTCCTGCATCAGGTTCATTGGCGAATTGAGTGCATTATAACTCCAACCTCACACACTCAGTCATGAGGGGCTTGACAAAGGTAAAACCCAGAAGAACATTCTATAATTGTAAAAATTCCCCCAACATCATTATTATTGCCATGGTTGTTTATTTGTGGAAATCCCGCTGCCATATTGTTGTGGAAACAGCTGGCTACCGACCAGGATGGGCCCCTCATCTGAGCCACCATCCAGAACATTCTTCCTTCATACAGAGCGGGTTTCCATGATTGGATGATTGCCCTCTATGGCCAGCAACTGAACTCAGCGGCTGCAAGTTGAGAAATCTGTGCTAACTATGAGGTTTCGTATACAGGAGGCGCGTAATGAGAGAACAGCGTATACCTCAGAATCAGTGAGACACGATAACACCCTGACTACAAAAAAGGGAGAAAAGCATCAGGGCAAGGACAGACATTTCAGTAAAAATATGTCCACATAAACAGATGAAAAAATCTAAAATAGCACCGTTTTAATAAGTGTAATAATTATATAAATATTCTCTTATCAGAGTTGGGAATGAGATTCATTCAAAGCCGAGAACCACCACCAGCAACCTGGCCTGCTTTTAGTCTCTCGCCTTTTCTAAAGCTAATCTTATTTCTCCCTCTTGAAGGAGTCATGAATACTGCGTTCTAGCCAGCACAGCATTGGGCTTCAGCCCCTTCCAATTTCCCTGCACCTACGTAGTCATTAAAGCACTTTAAGTTTGGGAACTTTTCTGTATTAAATCTGCATAGCTGTGTTCTCAACTCATTTCCTACTTCCCAAAGCCACCCATAAGGATTCCTTTTTAAACTACTTAAAAGAGATTCTGAGACTTTAAACCGTTTTTTTCCTGCCCCTCTCTGAGTGAGTTGGCCAGAAGGGATGTGAGAATTCAGGCTAACCCAGAGCCCCATCTCCTGGAAGTGCATGTCACCAGCAGCCGAGAGGACACGGCTCCCTGAAGCTCTCCTCCACCGGCTGAGTGTGTCTCGCTCACGAAGGGAGATTACTCTCCACTGAGTCCGAGTGAGAGGAACACGCGTGTCACTTAGCCAGCCTTCAGCTGCTGAGGGAAATGGCGGAGCGTGGGCGCCAGGGAACGTTGGCCCACAGCTCATGACAGCCCACATCATGAACGCAGAGGCTGCGGGCACCCGAGAGCAAACGCAGAGCCGGGTGTGAAAGTCCCTACGGACACTCCAAAATCTCGGGTTATTCTATGGAGTTCATAGTTTGGAAAATTTCCAAACTTCATTTAGCGCCATTTTCCATTGCAAATGTAAACTCACAACTTGCACAGACTACCTGGCTTCTGGTTACTATTTTCCACACCGTATTTTGCTACGGAGCATCTGTTTTTCTATTTTCATGTTCGAAAACTAAGGTTTGCTTATGCAAACTTTGTTCTCAATTTTGTATATTTATGTAGATATTTCAAGTATCAAGGTATATACTGCCTCGCTTTATTTTCAAACTTTGAAACGGCTACTGTCCATATTGTCCATGCTTGGTTAAACAAAAACAAGAAAATGGATTTTGTTGCTTCCAGTCATTTGTTTCCTGTTTCCCTCCCTCAGGATAACTTGAGGCTATGTGAAGTTGGAGGTGCTCGGGTCATGTCCAAGTGTATAATGGAACCACCTAGCCTTCCCGGTGCTGTCACGCATGTCACAGCTACTTCTGCTGTCGTGTTCGGAGTGTAGACGGAGGTAAGCCGTGCCATTCAAGGTGGGTCAGCTGTTTCTGTAGAGATTACCCCAAAGACCTGGGTAAGCCAGGCCCGTGAGCAACTGAGACTTCTGTTTTACTTTCCGTAACACGTGCCTCTCTTGTCATTGGGGAGCCCCCTATGAAGCTGGACAATCACCTTCAGTGTATCCTGCGTTCTTTAAAATTGTGTTACCCTGGAGACTGAGATCAGTTTGCTGCGTAGTTGGTTTCTGATTTGGAAACAGAAAACACATCTCTACAACTATGAACAGTGGAAGAACTGAAGTCAGCACTCCGATATATTTCTTAAATGTTATTGTTTATACTATTATAGTTGTCTCTGGTTTATATTAATAAAGCAAGCATAATGCACAATAAAACACAAAGTCCAATTTATTCACTCTGATTGGAAATACGGCCCTCTGGAAGGATGCGTATTGTGAGAACACAAAAACCGCCACAGTATACTTCATTTTCAAGAACTTAGATATATGTTAACATACACTTACACACTTACATACTACGCTTGACGTTAACGTGAGTTCAGTCATGATATAATCTCACTCTGATGCTTCAGAAAGACTCTTTAGGGCCTCAGGAACATGACAGTGAACTCCAAGGGGCAGTGTCAAGCACAAAAGGACTTAGAAGATGGGACAGATTATAGTAATTTTGTCCAGGATTCAGGACACATTCCTTTAAAAATATTTCTAGATCTCTGTTGCTGTGTTTATTATATGTCTTTTTTTTCCCATGAAAGTGAGGTAGAGAAAAATGTGTATGTGAATCTGGTCATTTCTTTGGGAATACATGGGTTTTGGATCAAATAGAAAATCACTTCATTGTGAATGTATATACCTGAAGCCCCGCACCCCCACCCCCGTCTCCTGTGTGGCGTGGCTTGATTAACTGCTTCATTCAATGGCCATAAAGGAGCATGCATTTTAGATTAGAGTTTTCTGTGGGCTTTTTGATGACTGGCTTACAGCCAAAGCACTTATCCTGCTATTCAGGATATATTTTAGAAAACCATATAACTGCACCTAAGAGTCTTTAATTGCTAATTGTTCCCGCTAACTGTTTAGTATATAATGCAAACAATAATACAGGATGTCAGTTTGAATTTCAAAGTTGTTATTCAATCCCAAGTCTCTGCTGTGTTATGTTCTCTTCCTGTGGTTAATGATGTCTGAAACCTCTCAGTGGAGTGGAAGCCTGGCCTGGGTAAGGGGCATGTCTGTATTAAAAAATAATTTTAAAAAATTGAAAATAGGAATCTGAGTAATAGCTTACTGCAGGTCTCAGTGTAATATTGAATATTTTACAGAATGAAATACATAGCACCTTTTGAGCTTCTAATTACAATATCCATCCCAGTAACCATCCAGAGATTAACTGCACGGTGGCTTACCAGGGGAATTGGGAATCTTCTACTTTATTCTCACCCGCACCCAAAAGCGCTCCATTATGGCCTGGGAATCCCGGACTCTGTGTCTTATTGTTAAAGGACAGAGACAAGCTCTCATTATTTCGAAGGAAGTCTCTCCCCACTGTTCATTGATCTGTTCTCCATTCCACTCGTACTGACTTCAGCGAGAACCTGGAGCCTTCTTATAACAGGCAATGGGAAAATGTGAAGGGGCCAAGCTCTGGCTGGCTAATAGTCTTTCAAGTACTTCCCCCTCTGCTCTGCCTGCAGTGTCAGTGCGATTTCCAGTGCTAGGGGTTTCAATGTCCTCTGGCTCTTTGCAAGCTGGCATCTAATGGCTTCTTCATGTTGCCAAATGACTGAGTGTTTTCTTCCCTGACTTGGTTTCTGCCAGAATCTGGAATAGACACAGTCGCCGGCAAGGAGAGACTTGGGAAGAATAAAACTCACGAAGAGAAAGAATAGAGAATTGTCTGAGAGTCAGGGAGCAAATAAAGGGAGAGTACAGACAAGCCAAGCAAAATAATGGAAAGACTGTAGAAACAGAGAGCGAGGACCAGAGTGGAGGGCCGGCAGGGAGTGAAGTTCCCCAGGTGTCTGAGGAGTGTCTAATGGGAGCATCTACGTACGTGCGTGTGTGTGCTATCTATAGACGCGGCTCCTTGCAACACAATGTTTCCTCCTCCTCCATCTTCTTCTATCACAGAAGCGCCAGAGTGGGTTTGGTCCGTCGCTCCATTCCACGGTGCTGCTTCTTATCTCAGTTTTGGTAGATTGGAAATTGCCTACAATTGCCCACTCTTCCTGATGCACCTTTTGCTTTGGGATTTGGGAGTCCCTCATATTGATACATGGACGCTATTTCCCTTCCCCTTGAATCTGGGCTGCCTGGGACTTGCTTTGGACCACACGAGGCAGGGGAAGTGGCAGCAGGCCTTTCTTCCTTTCTCCTGGCCCTCCTGGAATCCTGCCCAGTGGCCACAGGGCCAAGCCTGGCCATCCTGCCAGAGGATGAGAGACCACACGGAGCCGAAGTGAGTTCCCCTAGAAGAGGTGATTCTAGACTAGCCACCGCCCAGCTGCCCTGGCAGGGACTCAAGGCGCATGAATGAACACAAACGAAAACAGAAGAACAGCCCGGCTGAGCTCTGCCCAAATTCCTGACCAACAGCATTAGGACTAAGTAAATATTTGTTAAGATGTTAAGTTTCGGGGTAATTCATTCTGCATCCAAGGCTAACTGTTACAATAAACAACTCATATTTCTTGCGCAGCTTAATCATGTCTGTGTAGTGATAAGTACTGAATATATTAGGCACTAGATCGACACTTAAAATTCACACTTTTCTTACACTCTTCTTATGTAAATCTCCCAGGAACCTTACATAAACACCTGGCTATATGAATCATCGTTGTGGTTCAAGATATAAGATGGGTTCAGAAATACTCATCTGTTATTCTTACATTTTTAAGCACCCATTAAGACTATGTGTATTTCACAGCATGAAGTCAATCCATTTGTTTGTTCATGCAGACACCAATTGCATTAGATCTAAGGCCCCTGGCCTGGAATCCTGGCAGGTATTTGAAGACTCAGATTTTTAAAAAAGGATGCACGTTGGGGTGAAGAGCACCCAACCCAGGACATGGGGGCACGTGAGTTCTGACGGCACTGCATTCTCACACATCCCCGTTCATAAAGGAGCCCAAACTCCTGGAGGAGGTGTGTCCGTGGTTCCCCTGTCACAGTGCACACAGGTCCACTTTCACACCCTCCGTGCTCTTCACAGCACCCGGTCATTTCAGGATGCAGTGATGACGCACAGGAATGGTCAGTTGTGCCAACCTCAGGCAGTCAAGCCGTTTACTCATCGTGAAAAGGCCGCTTGACTCCGATGGCCCTGATGATACAGAGATGCTGATGACATTACCGAGTTCCATCACACACAATCCATGTAATGTGTTCTCTTTGAGTGCAATGAAAATTACCCACAGCGTAGAATTCCTGTTAAATAAAGGGCTACAAATTCCACCTGAGTTTCTGAAATCAATGTCATCTGCTAATGAGCAGACACATGGTAGATTTTCTTGGTAGAATGCTTTGTGAAAAAAATGGGGATACTTGTTTTTGAATAGAAAGGGCAATACTAAACGGATACCACCGTACTGAATTCCAAAGGTTTCTGCGTCCACCAGGATTTTGGCAGGAAAGGGACACCACACTCACACTGAGTAGGGGAGGAGAGGAAAGGCACTGTCTGCGACCGTGGGGGCAGATGCTCTATTGATGTGCTCTGGGGTTAGAGGTCCCAGGAGCATCACCAACCCCAGGGAGCAGGCAGTTGCTAAGACCCCAGTGAGCTGTTTGCAGAGGCCAGCCAGGAGGAGCTGGGCCGTCCTCAGGCAGCCAATGGGAGGCGATCTGTCAGCGAAGGAAGCAGGATACGCCCTGGCCTCCCGCTCTGTCCATCCTTCGACCTGTCAGTGCTGCAAACTGTGTAAACTCAACAGGAAGCCGAGGGGAAGGGTCCTCATCCATCCCGTTCATTCAGTTGAGCCACCTAAGACATCGAAGGGGCAGGGGAATGGAGAGTGGTCCAGACAGGTGGAGATGGCCGGTAAACCTTCTTACCAAAGACTTTCGGTGAGTTTTTAGTTCACCAAGGAGAGTGACTTATCTAACCTAGGAAATCCCTACCACACATTTTTGTTTGTTTGTTTGTTTGTTTATAATCATGTAGGGGAGAAAACTGTACCGAAAACGCTGGGGACAGTGAAAATGAGAGGGATGCGCATGCCTCGTCAGCTCTCAGTGCTCTTAGGGGGGTATTTTTACCGTCACTTATTTATTTCCTTGCCATTTTCTTCACCGTCATCATTTTCTAAACTCACGATGGTTAAAGTACAATGACTGACTTATTCTGCTATGGAAATCTATAGAACTATTCAAATTTATGAAATGAAATGAGGCCAGGGGTTGTTTGGCGTCACGTAGGTTCTGCCCGTGAGAGCTGCTAACCTCAGGCAAGCCGATACACACTTTTGCCTGAATTTCTCCAACTACATAGTAGAGGTAACACTGATCATGATTGCAAAGGGCTATTGCAAAGATTAAAAGAATTCTGATAAAACACTTGAAACAGCGTCTGACACATACTAACACCCCAAAGATGTGACCCAGTGATAGCAGTCATGAGGAAACATTGATTCCAAATGTTACTATTTGATTAATATAGATTTTTGTTTCTAATGAGCATCCAACCAGGTCTTGGTATAACTTGCTACTTGGTAAGACACTTAATGTGACTTGGAACTAAGTAACTGTGAAGTACCTTCCCTAAACCCTTAGCCAGGTGTTAGTCAGGCAGTAAACTTAAGAAAGAAAGACAGATTGGTTTAATCTGGGGCTTTAAGACAAGATTTTATCACTTAGCATCATTGGACAAGCAGGATAGAATGCCCCAGAGTCCTGTGTGGAAGCCGAACTTCTCCAGGGGCAGAGCTCACCGTGTGCCTGATTCCTGGATTGAAAGGATCCACAAACAGAGAAAAGATACCCGTTTGAACACCTCAGAATTAAAGGCACATCTATGGAGCTGAAACGCCATGCTTTCCCCAGGCCCTGGGTCCCTGGGTGCTCCGAGGACCTGGGTGCTCCGAGGACAGGAAACCTCTCCTCAGGTCAGGCCGCAGTCTCAGCTCATGTCGGATGCTCCTGTACTGTTGCAGATTGAGTACCCTTCTTGACAAAGATAGATTATCAGCTTTCTTTGTTTAGAGGCAGTCCAACTCCACAAGAAATGAAGGAAATGTGCTAAAGACAGATAATCAGCCAATTGAAGCTTTCTCCACCAAATAACAGAAGAAGCGCAAAGAGTATTGATGGAGGAAGAGAAAGGAGAGTACGTGCAGAGGGACTTCATGGGAAACGGAACGCTCCATTGGAAGACGATCGTGAGAACAGCTGCCCACCCGTTTTTGGATCGCCTGTGCTTCTCTCCAAGATCAGCGAAGGCTGAGTGTGTTCTGTGGGATTCTTGCTCAGGCATCCATGTGCCTTTTTATGTTCTCTGCCAGTCTCCTCTGAGCGGCAACCCACTGCTCCAAGACAGAAACCCACAGACCACTTTCACTCTCTGTGGATTTTTGTACCTCTCCATCACTAAAATATCAGTGTCTTCCGTCTAACAAACGAATTTGATGAAATCAGTGAGAGCTTTACTGTGGCAATTGGCAGCAGCAATGGGTCTTTCACATGTTTGTAACATTGAGAGCCCAAGGAAGAGAAACCTATCTGATAGCTAGACAGAAAGAATAAGAGAAAGCAACATGAAAAAAGATAAGCAATACAATGTATACATAGAACAAAAGAAAAGAACTGGACAGCAGGGTGGGTAAATGGAAATTCTGATGTTCCCAGATCTAAGGAAATTTGGTTACCAATAACCCTTTTTGAGAAGAATAAAGGACTCCTGCTAACAATGACAGCCACAAAAATAGCTTTAACTTATTACAGCACTTACTATATGCCAGCCATTAGAGTTACAATAGCCAACCTAATTCTGCATATAATTATTTAAGCTTCTCAGCAGATTCGCAAGGCAGGTACTATTCCTGCCACATTCTACAGGTGAGACAACTAGGGGGGTTAAATAAATGGTCAAGTTCGGACAATCCACACCAGTACCTACACTCCCAACTGCACTTTATAGTCTCCATAGGAACTGCGATCGTTACGAATTTGGGCAGGGGTATTTGAGTGTTTGCTATGTAGGTAACCACCAACAGTGGGTAGTACAGAGAAAACTGCGCGTGCCAACGTACTCAAGGAGAAGACCCTGGAGGACAATATGGTTTACGGTCAAGAGTCCCCCGGTAAACATGGGAGGACGTGAGAGCCTCACAAAGCCTAAACAGGCTGCGTGTGTGCCGGCTTACCTCGAGGGAAATCTGGGGTACTGAGGGCTGGGGCATGTGGGGGATTACAGGATGGAGTAAATTTTAAAGCAAAATTTCGAAAATACTCCCTGGGGAAGGGGTGACCTTTCAAAAGCTACAGGTGGGGAACCAGAAGGTCACACGGAAGGAAGGCCTGTGTCGGGTGTACTCCTTATGGGACACATTCTCATTTATGCCCCAGCTCCCCCCACGCGAGCTGCTTACATTTAAGCAAACAGATTCACTTTTCTGAGCCTCCGTTTCCTCGTTGGTAACATAAAAATCCACGTTACAAATGAAGTCATATCTAACTCAGAGGGTTTGTTGTAGACGTTTAGTGATGAACACAAAGCCCTTAGAATCTCACTAGGAATAGCAGTTCAGTAAATGGAATTTAGGTATTATTAAAGGAAGAACAAGTTAAATTGGCTTACATTGAGAACAAGATTACAAATAAGAAGAAGTCAGATTGAGAACCAGTACCAAGAATAGTAGATACACAGGCAGAGGGTGGGGGGAGGTAGGTTTATAGTTGGTTGTAGGGAAAAGAATACAATAATTAATAAATAATCACGAAAGAACAAACTGTTTCACACGCTCACCATCATAAACCTACTTTTGTCCCACTTTTGGAGATCTAAGAGGTTTATTTCCACTGCAGTCAGGAGAGAGTCTATAAAACTTGGCCAAAAAATGGTTAAACAAGCAGATGATGCCACAATGTGGGTAACATTAATAGCATAACAGCGATGATGTCTAAATGGAACTTGAGAAAGACCATGACCTTCTACCTTTCCGGTAAAGGTACATTTAACACATCTCTGATTTCACTTTCAGATGTTTCAAGTTGGCTTGAGAAAACTTATCAGTGGTCTAGAACAGCAGTGAGCAATTTGTGTTTCTCATGGTCCAGGGACTCCTCTTAGATGGCTCTCTCTCTCTCTCTCTCTCTTTGTTCCTTTCATTCTGTTCAACAACAAGCATGGTGTCAGGCTCAAAAGTGACATGGTGACATTTAATGCATATTTATTTTAAAAAAGCTAGAAGAAGAATGTTCAAGACAAAATGTACCCTCACTAGGCTATGTCACCTCTAACAGATAACACATACCAATGACCCAGGGATGTGCCATTATAAATATTCCGAAAAGCAAACCCAATGACATTTCTTTCTACAGTGGCATGTATTTGGCACAAGACTGATCTTTTCGGGGAATCTTAAAGAACTAGCTTTTTTTTACTCCGTGGCGTGAAAAGGATAAAGGAAAAAGCACCAACGCCAGCCTTCTTGGTATTCCCCTCGTGGCATTGATGGCAAAACCTTATCATTGGGTGGTAATCATTCTGACAATGGAATGCATAGCCAACATTGAAAAGAAGAAAACGTGGTGTGTAAAAATGAGAGAGAGTGGATGAGAGAGGAAGACACTGAAATATCAGAGCATGATCTTGGCGTCTGCTTCACAGTTCCCTCCATTTAATTTATGACGAGAAAAACTGCTGTGATAGATACAAGTTGGCAGTTGTGATCATTAACGGCAAGCTATCGCCCATGGGTAAGCAATAAAACGTAGTGCGCATTGATTCCTTTTAACGTTAACCATTTTGAAGTTGTGATGGAAAATTACTGTTGAATTGCAGATAACGCTAGCTGTGCTCCAGCTACGATAAATATTCTAAACTGGTTATAAACGCAGTTAAGGTATTATTATGCCCGTGTCGTTAGATTTACTTTACTGACATAAACAGTTCACAACAACACACATTTATATGTAATCTAAGTGCTATCTATTCAACTTACTTTAACAGATAGCACCAGACCCTGTGCTTTATGCAAATGTTCACGAGAGCAGTCTTCCCCCAGCTTGACTGAGAACCTTCCCCGTCCATGAAAACGACTTCTCCCTAGCACTTAGGTGGCCCACTTTCAAAATCATCTTCTTTGTTAGAGGGATCGCTCCTCTAAGGAGAAAAAAGTGAGAAAGAAGTAAAGCACAAGGAAGGAAGGAAAGAAAGGTAGGCTCACTGCCTTCCTAGTCTGAGAAAGAGATTAAACAAGTTCGGAGTCAAGTATGGGAATGCTTCTGAGCAGAAAGCGGCTCCTTAGTAATTGGCCGAAATCTACATGAAAATCATCCCACGACAGTTTCCTCCCACCACCCGTTTCAACAGGAAGGCCTCTGGCCTGTGGGAGACACTCTCTGGGGTCCTTTAAAGGGCAGAGCTCTGCAGCATGCCCCTCAGTCAACTCACCCAGTCGAGTCCTGAGGTGGCATTCAAGGCCATCTGTGTTGGGGGTGGTCTCTCTCCCGGGAGGACTTCAAGGGGAAAACCTTTTCTGAGACCCTCCCTTTTCCAATGTTCGTACTGGAAGGCTTCATGCATGCAGTTCATGAGGAAGTCCTCCTTTGTGTTGGCTAAAAGCCAACACATAATCTTAACTTTAACTTACACTTACCCCTTCAACTGGAGAGAAATGTGCTTCATTTCACATTTTAATGGCCCATGAGATACTACTGTTGCATTCTCTGTTTTCTTTTGTGTACCATTTATAAGGAGATGATTTCCAGGACAAGATCTTCTTCTCATCCTTGAATACCCCGCCACGAGGTAGCCGGGGTACCTCCCAAAGAGGTTTCTCATTTGAGAGATAACCAATGGGTCATTCAGGCAGCATGGCTGACCCCAAGGTCGTGGACAAAACAAGGCATGTTATAGAGCTCTCCACCTGAGGGCAGGATCAGGGATGGATGCCTCCCTTGGTGAGAAAACCAGCACATTTTCTTCTACAAACCCCCTCCATCTGTTAGAGCTTGGCTTCTTAGAACACAGTGCTGGAAATGTGGACTAGAACAAATGAACACAAATGATGATGTGTGTGCATGATTAAAACTCTCTGAAAGAAAACACTGGGAAGTGATGAGAAACATTTATATAGGTCGACCAGCAACACGGATGTATTTTTCTAGTCACAAAGAAGAGACCTATTGGATTATTCAAGAATTCAAATGTAAGCTCCACAAGGGTAAGATCTGGACTTGACCTCTTCCCCACAGCCCCTCTGAAGCCCAGCATTGGTCACAGAGTGCCAAACACACAACATTTTGGGGAAAAGGGTACTGAAGGCAAAAATTACTGTTTTCTAATTTTGAGAAAAAGGTGGCACTAAATTATTATTGGCCTATGCATATGAATTTTTTTGTTTATAAGTACTTCTACAAAAGTTAATTTGAAGCATACAGATAATTTTAAATGGATGTGCATATGACGAGGTCTGTCCAGAAGGCATCCAGCCATGTGATGTGAAAATCAGAGACAGTTATTGGAGAAGATGATAGATACAGGCAACATCACACACAGGACAGTAACACCTCAGTTGCTTCTATGAAGGTGCATTGGGACCTCACACAGTTCTCCTGATTATTATCAGCTGCTCCATTCTGTGTTTCTGAGTCTCTTCGATGGTCTGAAATCTCTTCCCTTTCAAAGGTGATTTTAGTTTTGGGAATAGGCGAAGTTGCAGGGCACCAAATCTGGACAGTAGGGGACCTGAGTCACCTGGGTGACCTGATGTTTCACCAAAAATCTCCGCATGAGATGTGATGCATGAGCGGGTGTGTTGCCATGATGAAGCTGCCAATCACCAGTTGCCCATAGCTGCAGCCTTCTGAATCATCCAAATACTTTTAGCAGAGGAATGTTCAAGCTTGAGACAAAATTTGGTGCAGATTTGTTACTCTACTCACTTAGTCATTTTGAATGTGATGGCCACATGATACACATGCTCCCTCAACAGTCTCTACCACCCCCATTGACTAGTACAGTGAAGTGGTCATTGTTGATGCATGCACATTCCAGTCCACTCTCCTTGGCTGCCAGGTTACATTTATGGCTCATAAATTGTTCTCAATATATTAACAATGGCTGGACTCTTCCCAGGTAGACCTTCTCTATTTTGACATATATGACCTTGATTGTAGTTGTCAACTTGAGATGGCTTTCTTCCTAGTACCATGTTCTTTATAACTGCTCTCTGCCTTTGCTCTCTGCCAGCTGCACTATGCCACTCTGCTCTTGAGCT
>PVKM010042501.1:0-12798 GCA_004027735.1 Carollia perspicillata | reverse complement strand
AATATATCCCCCCACAGAAAAGTGGCGACTACTGTACTCATTCATCACAGAGCCTGTACAACTCACAAAGCCTAAAATATTTACTGTCTGGCCCTTTGCCAAAACGGTTTGCTAACCCTTAGTCTAGGGTGACTGGCAAGGCTGTTAATTGGGCTGTGGAGCAAGGGATGGCACCTTCACAGAGGCCTGGAGTCTGAGCAGTGATTCTCCCCTGTGACTCTGTCAGCCACTTTCTGCTCTAGGCCTCCAGTGAGGCTGGCCAGGCGTCTAAGGGCCTCAGGTCAGAACCACTTTAAGACATTTGCAGTCCCTAGCCCTTCCTACTGTACCACATCAGACTTTACTAAAATGTACCGCATCCCTCGATCAATATAGTATGTGAGGTCTGTCCAGAAAAAGTCCAGCCATTGTTAATACAATGGGCATGGTCTGTACAACATCAGTGTAACCTGGCAGCCAAGGAGAGTGGACTGGAATGCATATGTGTGAATGATGATGACTTCCCTGTACTAGTCGGAGGGAGTGGCAGACGCCATTGAGTGAGCATGTGTACTGTGTGGCTGTCACATTCAAAATAACTGAGTGAGTAAAGCAACAGATCTATATCAAATATTGCATTAAGCTTGAACATTTCTCTGTGGAAAATATTTGGATGATTCAGAAGGCCACAGCTAGGGCAACTGGTGACTGGTAGCTTTATCACGACAATGCATGACGGCACAGCTGATGGCGATTGGGAGAACTGTGTGAGGTCTCAAGGTACCTACTCTGAAGGAGGCTGAGATGCCATTGTCCCATGTACAATGTTTCTTGTATCTTCTTCAATAAATGTCTCTATTTTTCATAGCACATGGACGGATACCTTCTGGACAGATCTCGGTGTATGCAACTCACCAGTTGTTTTGGAGTGCAGTTTTTTCTAGGTGACAGAACATTACATTGTGTAGATATTTAATTTAAAATGCACTATTTAGAGGAGTGTCCTTACTTAGATTCAGAATCAAGGACTCGGAAATCTATTGCTTCTGTTCAAATCCTGGTCCTATCACTTTTCTGGCAGAGTGACTGACTACTATGTGCCTCAGTTTCCCTGACTATCGCATGGAAGTAACAGTACCAGAGGGATGCTGAGGAGGAAACGAGTTGGCATGAGAGAAGCTCTCAAAACAGATGCTGGGGCATAGCATGCACTAGAGAGGCGTTTGCCAAAATTTCATTTTTTATGTAGTTCTCTTTTCACATTTCATAGCCTATACAATTTTCAAGTTAGTTCTCACATAGTCATAAAATAAGCCCTGGAAAAGTCCATTGGTCCCTGTCTGGTGTGGCTCAGTGGATTGAATGCTGACCTGAGAATCGAAAGGTCACCAGTTCGATTCCCAGGCAGGGCACATACTTGGGCCAGATCCCCAGCTAGGGGCATGTGAGAGGCAACTGATCCATGTATCTCTTGCACATCAATGTTTCTCTCCCTCTCTTTCTCCCTCCCTACCCCTCTCTCTAAAAATAAATAAATAAAATGTTTTTTAAAAAAAGAAAAAAAGGTCCATTGGGTGCCATGCACTGTGTCTGTAGCACCTAGTGGATTAGATGAGCTGTGCCCATCTTCAGGGAGCAGCAATCTCCCTGCTGTTCTGCATGCATGTTTTCCTTGGGTTTACCTTTTGTTTGGTTCACCTTTGTTTACCATCAGAGAAACAAGGCCTAGAAGGCTGGAATTAGGGTTATGCCCTTTGGAGGAAAGGACTAGAAAAGACACTAGGCCTGTTTGTGTCCTAAACCTTGGGCTGGGACTCCATGAAGTCAGTTTAATCCATGTTGAAGTAGTCATATTGTAACAGGGTGCAGCCAAGAGGGGGACCCCGAACAGGGGATTGGAATGGGGTCCAGAACTCAAGGTGTCCAGGAAATATTAGAAAAATATATAGAATGTCCTTTCCCCTCCTCCCCCCACAGGTTTGAGTTGGGGGAAGGGACACATGGAGCAGGACCATGCAGATCTATTTTGTACAGCCACAGCTTTGCAGCTAACCTCTGGCATGCTCGTTTAACATATCTATAACCTTTAACTGGTGTCATAGATATGTTAAATAGCTGTAGCTGTGCTTTGAGCCAGGAGATGGAAGTGACTTCCACCCAAGATGTAACTGGGAGGCAACTCCCTGGGTTGCAGCGCCTATGTGAGAGCTTGGAGATGACTGGCTCCACGCCATGGGGCCATGCCTACCCAGACTCACCATGGCAGCACAGGAAAGCTGCAAGAATACAGGAATGCTGGCAGGTGTAACTGATTGTAGGAGGAGTCGGAAATGGGGCTGCAGAGGAAGATTGGCGCAGGGATTTAAACCCAGACTCGGCAGCCATGAAAGGGGAGAACCACGTGGCTTTGGGGTGCTTGCTCCCTTGTGCCATGTGGCTTAGGAAGCAGGAGAGACTTTGCCTGGAAGAAAAGGGGTGAAAGGACTCCTGCTGGTGGGCCAGGAGAAGGTGCCACATGGCTTTGGATTAACTAGAGATGTCAGTGGTGACACAGCTGATGGTGCCGGGAGCCCAAATCACAGACTTCTACTTCTTTTCCTGAGATATGGTAGTCCAGACTAGGACAGAGGGAGAAGACAGGATTGTGTGTGTCGGTGGGTATTCTAAAAGACTTTAATATTTTAATGAAGACATTAAATCACTACTCTAAGTCTGTATAGCTTTAAATAAATATTTCCTTTCCTTTTCACAAATCTCTGGCATTGAGAGATGTCTTTCCTCTGGCAGCAGGCATAGCGAACCCAGTGGGGGTTCCTCTCGGTAATAGTATATGGCACAACCCCCGCTTGGCTCTGTTCTGTAACAATATGATTAGGATGTGGTGTTCTATAAGTTAAATAGTTTCAGAATCCTGGGTGCTAGTTGAGACTTTTATATTCAAAATGTTTCTTCACAGGATATATTCTACAGTAAAATAATGCATTTGACCACAACCATCTCTGACTGTAGCAAGCCTCCATATCTCATTAGCTTGAACTTCCTGGGCTGAACTCCTGGGTGCTTTGCTAGCCGCCCTGCCCTCAGACCAGGCTGTGTTAACCTTCCTTCTGCAGCCGAGGCACTCCGTCTGGGCTGAAGAGACCTTTGCAAGGCTCTCCAGGAGTTTCACTGCTGTGTTACTCTGTCTCCCTTTTCTGTTTGCTGTATTTAGGTAGATTTCAAGCTAACAATAACCCTGGTTGACATGATTTTATACCAAGCCATTTTTCAAGTTCCTAATGGTCAATCTTTTCCCTGTAAATCTGAATGTTACTATGTAATCAATAGCGTCTTTGTAAGTAGGGGAGAGGCCTCCCTTACTGCTGCCCATATTTAGAAAGAATACTTGTTTTTACATTACATTTGAAAAATAAAATGATTTAGTAATTAGTTACTGTCTTTGAAAGAAAAGGCTTCCCAGTACAGTTGGTCTTGCTCTAGGATAAACTGCCTGCCACCAGGCCTCCACTCCTTTCCCGCTTTTCTTTATCCTTTGCCCGAAGCAGCCAAGTGAGTGTTGCTCTGACCCATCATGGTAATGACCAAATCACCAACACCAGGCTCTCGTCAGCTTTTTCAGTGCGGGGATGTGAACAACTGACACAGAGCCAGCAGGCAGGGCCAAAGTGACTGTGACTCGGTCCTGATGGAGACATTTATTCTAAAGTCAATTTGATTGTGAATTCAGGCCGCGCATGGATTCAGTGCAGACGGGTGCTAAGTTCTGTGGCTTCCTAATGCAAGAGAGCGTTTCTCATGCCTTGTCTAGGGAGAAATTCTGTAGCCTTTCTCACTTGTTCTCATGACTTTCCTCTCTCCCCACGGCTCTTTTTTTTGTTTGTTTGTTTTTTGCTCATTCTTAACAAGAAGGTGTTGGGCAGGCAGATGAAACAGCTGAGAGACAGGAACAGGTTGGATATATTGTGACTGTTTTCCATGAACTCAGACTAACTAGAATAGTGGGAGGCAGAAGAGATGATGCTGGAGAGGTGGGCTGGGTCCAGGCTGAATAGGCCTTTTATTCAGACTTCAGACTTTATCTTGAGAGAAGAATCACAATTTTAAAAGTGTATAGGGGACAGGTAGATTTGAAAGTGACTCAAACAGCTGAGTGGAAATAGGAGAAATTGACCCAGTCAAAGGGGACAATTACAGTGTTACCAGCCAATGGTGGCCATGTGCAAGTGATTTTTTTCAAACAAACCTGTTTTTAAAAATGTTGGCGGTTCATTATCCCCTCCCCACCATGGTTTAGGCTCCCCTGTGAGGAAATTTAGTAAGCTATTGAAACAGACAGTGACAGGGCCCTAGATGAGCGTTTGGTCAGTGAGAGCGAACCCGTCTCTGTTGTTCTGTCCCTGGAGTCACCACTAGCTGGTCAGTTGTTCCTATCCAGGTTTTCGGAGTGTTAGTGGTTGAGTTCCTAGCCTGGCCAAAACTGTTGTTCAGCTTGTCCTCAACACGCCTTGCCTGACCATGGAAGTAAGTCTAGTGTTTATGACAAATCTCTTTTTGTCTGACTGTGGGCCAGTGACTGTGCACACAGTAGGTGCTTAGTTCACACTAAATAAATAAATTAATGCAAGAATATTTCACTTTTTCTGATAGAAAATGCAATCCTTTGGATTAGATGAAATCCTCTGCCTTCCAATATTGATGACAGGTGGGTTTATTATAGGACTATGAAATGAAAGTGTCATTTCCAGCTCATGGCTGACTCAATTATATGGCAACACAGGGTGCTGAAACCTGTTTTTTTTATGTGTGAGGAAGGGCAGATTGTGAGGAGAAATCTCATGATACGCTGCCTTTGCAAGCCCTTGGGAATAGTCTTCATAGTGGGGTATGCAGTAATTGGAGCAATAATGAAGTACAGCTTTCAAGAAAGGTGAGGGAGGTTGTCCTCCAGAAAAGGAGGTTCTGCTGTTAGACCGTGCTACTCGCAGGGGGTCACTTTCCTTTATCACCCATTCAATGTGCTTTTGTTAAGAAAGCACTTTTCTCTCAGGTGCTGGGAGTATGGCAGTGAACCAGACATTGCCCTGGCCCTTATAAGCAGGTAATCATAACACAGAATGACAAGCGGCAGAAGGGAGGGTGCAGCAGTGTGTTTGGGAAACTCCTATGAGGGTGGGATGGGTGTCCTGAAGGGGTTTTGTGAGTCAGCGAAAGTAACCCAAGAGCAGATGCTTTGGGGGGCATGGGGCGGAGTGGGTAGAGGAGTGTACCAAGAATAAGGAAGAGCTTACTCAAAGCCCAGGAGACAAGAGCAAGCTTACTGTGTCCCTAGAAGGGAAAGAAGTTTACTCCAGCTAGAATTTAGAGTGTAAAAGGGAACTTGTAATTTCTGAGGCTAGGGCCATAAGCAGATCCTGCAGGGCCTCGTAACTGTGTTAAGGAGTTGGGACTTTATTATAAGCACAAAGGGACACCACAGAATTTTAATGAAGAAACTCATCAAGGAATTCACACAATCACGCTTACATTTTAGAAAGGTCACTTGCTGGGAAGGAGAATGAATTGAATAGGCTTGAAGCAGAGGGACCAGTTAGGAGAGGGGACAGTTGACAGTGGCCTGGAGTAGAAGACTGGCAGAGTAATTAGAGAGAACGGCACAGACGTGAAGGGTTCTTCAGAGATAAGAGTCCTCTCCCTCTCTCTCTCCCTCTCTCTCTCGCACTCTCTCTCTCTCTCTCACACACACACACACACACACACACACACACACACACACAGAGTCCTCCAGGAGTTGATTAGTGATGGTGGACTGAGAAGAAATCAGGGATAAGGTCTCCCTGTGGATGGTGTTGGGCCCACTGACACAAGAAATGCAGAAGGGGAGCAGGCCCGGGGGTGTCCAGGGCATCAATGTGGTTCAGGATATTCAGTGTTGTTTGTACGCTCAAATAGTAGTACTCAGTAAGCAATCTGATAAGTGGGTCTTGAGTAAGGAGATCTGAGGGACTTGATGTTCTGGTGATAGCTGGAGCTCATGAAAGGACGGGCCGAGCGTTTGAGCAGATGTGCTCACTCACTGTCACGGGCCAGCAGGTGGAAGGTCATCGAAACGATGGTTAATGGTGGGGACAAAAGAGGCACATTTGTGTGTGAAATGATCAAAAATTGTAGGTTAACTTAAAACATAAACACATTCACATGACAGTCTTTGACATAAAATTACAGCTTTTAAAAAACTTAGGTCAAGGTAATTAGAGTTCTACATGGTCTTTCTTGCTCAGCTTACACTTAGAAGGTATCATCTGTGATTTCCAGGGCCAGTTTCTATACAGTGGAAGCAAGGACACTTGCAAAAAAATGTATACGTATGTTCTCTAGAGGTTCACTTTTTCTTTTGGTTATTCATAATCGTGCAAGTAAAAAAGCTATTGATTTGAAACATGTTTTGGATGAGAGCTCCAGGGACACCTTGAGCAACCAGGAAGGTGAACATGTCAGTCCTAGAGCAACAAGCATGAAACATGGCTGGAGGCAAAAGTGAAAAAGCCAAAGTTATCCTGCTCTGGCCCCGTCATGAGAGGCAGGGTTCTTTGAAAAGGACAAACAATGCTGGGAAAAACAGAAGGCAGCAGGGAAAGAGGAAGAGCAAACATGCGATGGATGGACTCCAAGAAGGAAGCCACAGGCCTACAGGAGCTGAGCAGGGCACGTGAAGACAGGACATTGTGGATGTCACTCGTTCACAGCCCACCCGGACTCAGAGCTGATTCAACTACAGGTAACGCACACAGTCAGCCTAATTCTTTGTTGTCATTGTCGTTTTTAAATCACTTTGTCTTTATTGGGTCTTTTAAAAGCATTCAGCTATTTTTTTGCAATCACATTTTTTAGATTATGGAGTATTAAATTACAGTACGCATAAAATAACAAGTAGACTGAGATTTGGAACAAATACTCCCAGTAAGTAAAATGCGTGGGGGAATTTTACATAGTACAGCAGCCTGCACGTGGTCAGAGTGTTTTACAAGCATTGAGGAATGCTGGTTTATCTGATCATAGTTGAGACTGTTTAAGAGAGCTTCTACTATAACAGAAATCTTACGAATATAAATACAGTGATACTTGTTTTCAAATCCTGGATTCTGTTTTGCAAATTCAACCTTTAAAATAAAACATTTAAAACCTTTACCCATTAGATTCCACTTATAAGTGAGATTATATGGCATTTGTCTTTCACTGATTGGCTTATTTCATTAAGTATAATAGACTCCAGTTCCATCATGCTATTGCAAAAGGTGAGAATTCCTTTTTTTGTTTGTTTGTTTTACTGCTACATAGTATTCCATTGTGTAAATGTACCACAGGTGTTTTAACCGCTCATCTACTGGTGTGCACTTAGGCTGTTTCCAGACCTTGGCTATTGTAAACAACACAGCTGTGAACATAGGGGTGCATAGGTTCTTTTGAATTGGTGTTTTGGGATTCTTAGGATATATTCCAAGAAGTAGAACCAAAATAGAATCTGAGGCCCAGAAGCATGGAACAGACTGGCAGTTGTAAGAGGTGAAGGGGAAGGTGGGGACTGGTTGAAAGAAGATGACGGGACTAGTCAAAGAATCCAGTGCATGACCCCTGGACATGGACGACGATGTGGAGATTAACTGTGGGAATCCGGGGCAGGATGGGTGGAGGAGGGCAAAGGGGGAAAAATGGGACAACTATAATAACATAAGCAGCAAAATATTTAAAAGAAAAAAAAACCATTTACCTCTGCATCTGCCAGAATTACTACTCTTGTCTTTCTGTTTATTACAGGAGCAGTTAGACACGCACAAGCTTATTTTTTCAAATAAACAAACAGAATTCCATATTAAAACAGTGATCTTAATGTTATACCAAGCCTTGGTGAGCAACAGCAAATTTTCGAATCAAGAGAAATTCTTCCTTTCCAACTGTTTTTGAAATGTTTTGAACTTTTCCCAAACCTCGTCTTATGCACAGTTGGTGATCAGATTGCTAGTTTTAAAGTCGCTCTTTTGAACTTGGCATCTTTTATTTTTATTTGTCATTATTATTTTTTCACCCAAGGATCTGTTTATTGATTTGAGAGGAAGGGAGGGAAGGAGGGAGGGAGGGAGGGAAAGACAGAGAGAGAAAGAGAGAGAAACATCAATGTGAGAAGCACAGATCTGTTGCTTCCCATTCACAATCTGACTAGGGATCGAACTTGCAACCAACTGCAACCAGCCAGGGCATCATCAGCCCCTTTGAGCAGTTTGTGTTCAACCTGGTGGCCTACTCACCATCAAAGTGGCTTCATGTCTCTCTCTCTCTCACTGGCTGCCCAGGAGTGTCTCAGGTGACAAGGCTTTATTTCCCAGTCTGCTAATAATTCCCTGGGCTGCTTCTCCTGCGCCTCACTGAGCTCCTTTCTACAGACAATACTGTGTTGACAAAATAAAATTCCTATTGCAATGACAGACCTCCCTGCTGATTTATTTTGTCTTAGTAGAGGAAAGAAACAGCTTCTCTCTTGAATTTAGTATTTCTCTTCCTCACCTGATTATACCCTGCCTTGTTCCTTCTTCTGTCTTCGCTCTTGTTCCTTGACTCCATCATCCGTCTGTCCACCTGTGATCCCAAACCATAAACAGGAGTGGCATCCAGGTGTCTTTTTTTCTTTGAACCTCACACCCTAATTGTCACTGTGTGCTATCAATTCTCATTCCTAGACTTATTCTCCCAATTTTGCCCTCATTGCCACTGGATTATTTTCCACCTGGATTATAGTTTAGGACTCCTAGTCAACTTCTCATTAAATTCAGCTCATCTCTTATCAGTCATCTACATTACCACCAAAGTGATATTCCCAAAATTCAAATCTGTGTACATCATTTGTCTGTTTCAAACTCCACCCAGTTGCTCCTCACCTTCAGGACCAAGTCCAAGCTTCTGCTGGTCTCTTCAGCTGCCCCTGTGTGTACCAGCCTCCTCTGAGTCCCGCAGCTCCACCGCGTGGTTTCACACCCTCTTGCGCTGCCTTTGTCCCTTCAGTCTAGAAGCTCTTCCCCACTTGGAAGCATGGCAGATCCCTTCTCATCCTTTATTTTTTTAAAATATTTTATTTATTTATTTTTAGAGAGAGGGGAAGGGAAGGAGAAAGAGTGGGAGAGAAACATCAATGTGTGGTTGCCTCTCACGTGTCTCCTACTGGGGACCTGGCCTGCAACCCAGGCATGTGCCTCAACCCTTTGCTTCACAGGCCCGTACTCAATCCACTGAGCTACACCAGCCAGGGCCCTTCTCATCCTTTAAAACCATGCACTACTGTCTCTCAGCAGCCGCCCAGTGCCGCTCGTCCTTCACTCCTTCCTGAATGTCGTTTAGGAATATTGATCTGCCTCCTGTGTGCAGACAGCTATTGGAAAGTCTGTTCCCTCTATGGCTGGGAGCTCTTTGACTGCTGTCTCACTCATCTAGCAAAGTACTGACCTCACTGAAGGAAACATTTAATAATGGTTGGTGTATAAATTACTAAGCATCTAAATGAATGCCCCTAGCACAGTTCCCTCTTTATCCCCTGTGCTAGGAGGGAAAATTATAGTCTTGGATACAGAATACGGCCACTGCATCTGGACCTAGTGGAATTAAAGGTGAGAGAGAATAGATCTCCATAGGGAATAAAATAAGCTGTCAGATGCCCCAAATATTCGGCACTTTGGGAGTTAGAAAGGAAGCCTCACTGGTCTCTCTGTTCAACCTGGTGAACACAGCGTATGGTGGACCTGCCTCACCCCCATCATCATGCTGGAAGGAAACTGCACCAGCTGGTGCAGCTTCCGAACACAGGACTACTCACTACTAAGCTGCTAACATAGGACTTTTCCTGGCTTTGTGGAAACTTCCGATAAGGTCAGGTAAACCATGTACAACCATAAATGTCACTTTAAAAATTTCTTAGATCTAATGAGCTTTCATAGCGTTCTGTGGCAACCTTACAGAGAGAGACTTCTTGGCAAGGGTTAGGGCTTAGTGGGTCAGCCATTTGGAATGTGGGTTTTATCGTCCATGTAGTGGTAAAACCTCTAAATGCCGAGGTGGCATTATCCGCGAAGCCCCTCTCCATTCCCTAGCATGCCGGCTCCAGAATAACTAACACCCAATTGGACCAGCAATTCCTCACTCGGTTAGTTAGGACTCAGGTTTGCTGATGAAACGGCCTAGCTAAACTAGCTTATATACAAAAGGGGGATTTGTCACAAGAGTGTAAGATTATCTCATGGAACCCAAGAACGAGAAAGCAGCTACTGGAATGACTGCGCCCCAAAGGGCTCTGGTCCATCAATCACACCTTCTTGCCTCTCAGCAGTTGTAATCTTCTCTACCTTCCACTCTTTGTAGATCAGCCATCTCTCTTCGTGGGTGAGAAAGTTTTTCTTTTTAACAAGTTTTAATTTTTATTCTTAAAAGTACTGTACAGTGTCTATATGTGCCTCATCTTCTTCATATGTACAATGGAATGCTACTCAGCCATAAGAAAAGATGAAATACTGTTATTTGTGAGAATATAGATAGATCTTGAGAGTATCATGATAAGCAAAATAAGTGGGACAGAAAGTCAAGAACAGTATGATTTTACTCATATGAGGGATATAGAACTGAAAGCCACAAATGAACAAACAGGACAAACAAACAAACAGAAACTCATAGACACAGATGAAAGTGTGGTGGTTACCGGAGGGAAAGGGGGTCGGGGAGTAGTACAGGGTGAAGGGGGTCAAATGTATGGTGGGAAGGGGATTTGACTTTCGGTGGTGAACACACAATGCAATATACAGACGATGTGTAATGGAATTGTACACTTGAAATATATTAAATTTTATTAACCAATGTCACCCCAGTAAATTTAATTTAAAAAGTAAAATACAATAAAGTTTTTGTTTTGAAAAATGACTTACACATTTTGTGAATTTCAATGCAAATATAAATTGTGTAACCACCACCACAATCAGGACCCAAAACAGTTTCATAACCCCCCAATCTGCCCCAGGCTACCCCACCCATAACCCCTGGCAACCACTGACATGTTTTCCATCACTATAGTTTATCTTTTTGAGAGTGTCATATAAACAGAAATATATATTCATATGTAACTTTTTGGGACTGGCTTTCCTCAAGCAGCATAATGTCTTTGAGATTACCTGAAGTTGAAGTGTGTACCAGTAGTGTCTCCCTCTTCCAGCTGTGCAGTATTCCATCATGTGGACGCACCAGCGTTCGTTTCTCCATCCGCCTACTGAAGAATGAGATAAGGTTTGCAACCTTACCTCTGTAATTGCCTGAAACAGATAACTGATGCTCTGGGTTTCAAATCTAGAAACTTCTGTGAGGTGCTCGTAGGACCAGCATGGATTATTGCCATCCCAGGAGAAATACACTAGGATTGGGGCGAGGTGTTAGGACTGGTCCAGCTTGGGCCCGTGCTCAGCCCTGCTGCACCATCACCTGTGGCTGGGAGTGCAGAGCCCGGAGAGAACAGGGCAGCTGTCACAGAAACCATGAGGATAAGAGGGAGAGATGGGACAACAAGGCATTCTTAACCTATTCCCCCATGAACTCGTTCTTTATTAAACCCCTTCTCAGGTAAATCAGTTTAAAAGCTATGGCTCCCCATCCTTAATCCATAAACTCTGAGAACTGTGTTGCAAACTCAGTTTGGTAGAAATGATTATATTCCTTCATTGTCTGAGTGGTAACAGACAAGGGTAGTGATTGCCCATGTGGCCCAGCCCATCGCCTTGGCCGAACTGGCCCTGCTCTAGTAGCCCTGCAATTTGTCCTTAGCAATGACCTGGGTTCAAACAGAAGATGAAAGGAATATGTAGTTAAGCCCAACCTAGTGTCACAGGTAACCATGTTCTTGGTGACTGGGACAAAAAATTGAACTGAACACACAGAGTTTATAGCAGAGAACATGGGAGCAGGCCAACTGCAAGCAGAGATGGACCTCATGGGCTGGAGGGACTCTGTTCCTATAAGGCGGATCCCTCCTGGCTAGTTTTGGCGGGCTTTTATTGTGCATGTACAAGTAGTTGTATTACTTTAAAGCTACTGTACATGTGGTCTCCCATGATTTTCCTTGATTGGCCACCAGAGGAGGGGTCGCACAATGTTACCAAATGGACCCCCCCTTCCCCTGGGGTCCCCCTGTACTAGGTTTGGCTTGCCTACCACCAGGGAATTATAGCTCTCCATGTCAGAGATTGGTGAAAAAGAAAGGAATTATTTATTCAAAAATTTGTACAGACTTAAGACTAATGACTTAATGTCTTCATTAAAATCCCAAAGTCCCTTAAAACACCCACAAACACATGCAGTCCTTCCTTTCACCCTTTGCTCAGTCAAGGGTACTGTATCTCAAGAAAAGAAATGGAAGTTCGTAGCTCAGGTTACTCCCAGTTACTCCCAGTCACTCCCAGTAATTTGTGCTCTGCTGGTAGGTTTCCCTCGGTTCTCAGCACCATCAGCTCTGTCATCGGGATCTCTAATTCTTAATCCAGAACCACATGGCACCTTCTCATGGCCCACCACCAAGAGTCCTTTCACCCTTTTCCTTCCCACAGCGCCTCTCCTGCTTTCTCCCAAACTGCTAAGAGACAGCTCTGCATCACTTCTACATCTCGCTTTTCAGCTTCCTAAACTGGGTGGTAAAGGGAGACCCCAAAGCCATGCAGTTCTCCCTTTCTCACCAAAGCCACATGGCCCCCTCCCAGCATGGCTGCCACACCTGGGTTTAAATCCCAGCGCCAATCTTCCTCTGGA
>PVKM010042500.1:0-12780 GCA_004027735.1 Carollia perspicillata | reverse complement strand
GCCCCTCTTACCGGTAGGGTTGAATGGTTGTTGGCTTCTGTAGTTCAATTTTCTGTGTTCTGGTTGTGTTATTGTTTATAAATATTTGTTGTCCTTAATCTTGGTTGTGAGAGGAGGTACAGTGTTTCCACCTATGCCTCCATCTTGGCCGGAAGTTTCATCTACTTCTTGTTGGAGCCCCTGGGCTGCCCTCTCTCCCATGTCTCCATGGGCACCACCTCCATTCCACACAAGGTAAGAATCCCAAGAGGAAATTGGAGAGGTTCTTGTAAGGAAGTCTGCCTCACCATTTCTTTTCTGGAGGGAGACCATGCAATACCTGCACAGCTGCAAGGAGCCCCTTGGGCTTCTTGCCGGAGCCCCAAGATCTCTTCTCCAGGGAGCAGGGGCCTTCAGCCCTCCCTGCCATCGTTCAGGTGAGGGCTGTTGTAGATGGTGGGCACAGCTGAGGAAAAGGAAGGTCCCCTTATCCTTCCTTCCTTTTCTTAGTTATGTCTAAGCTTCTTTAAAGTCTCAGCTCGGGTTGCCACCTCAAGGAAACACTCTGTGACCTCAGGTCTCAGTCAAGCTCCTTTCTTTCACACCCTCGTAGTGTGCTGGGCCTTCACAGTATTTAGCTCTATTTGCCATTGAATCCCTTGAGGCCCTCCTCTATGTGCTCTGAAGACAGAGGCTGTCTGTTTCTGCTCACATATTGCATTTCTAGCACAACATAGAGGGTTCAGCATGTAGAAGGTTCTAATCTTGGTGGCCAGCCACAGACTTAGTAAAGGGCATGTAGTTAACAGGAGGGAAGGGTGTTCCAGGAAGGAGGTGCACAAGTGGTTCGCATGCAAAAGTTTGGGGGAGATGGTTTCAAGAGGAACGGTAGGAGAGAATGAAACCCACAGTGGGCAGGGAACCCTAGTCCAGAAGGAATTGACTGCTAAGGAATTCGGATTTTTGTCTTGAAACCTAGGGAGTTCTCTGGAGGTTTCTCATCCCTCTCCTGCCTAGGCATAAGTTTGTAGAAGGAATTGATTGTCACATTGGAGGCTAGGCTGCAGAGAGACTAGAAACAAGAAGAGTTCTAAAACTGGATGAGAGGATTTCTAGCAGGGTCATGAGACTCCCATAAAGGGAGGGTCTGAGGACTTATCAAAAGCCTTATGAGTGAGGGGCTGAACATCTCTTCCAGTCTCTCTCTCCTCCCTAGCCCGCCTTCACTCCAGAGTTTAGAATTGGACTGTATATAGGAACTATTTAATGGTTGGGGCCTAAAGAATTAAGCTCAAAAAGGTTGGTGACAAGGAAACATACGAGTATAATTATAAGTTCTGTTCCATTCTTCCTAGTGAGAGCTGGGATATGGCATTAGATCAATGCCAGGAATCACTTTTTTTTTTTTTTTTTGGATAAAGATTCAGTGTCCATCTTAAGCAGAAGTCTGAGTTTTAACAGACCCTGCGGAAGCAGATCTGAAGGCATTCTTCCCTGGGAGATGGGCTGTGGGAGTCCCCAGGACTTGGGTGCTTTAGCTGATGTGCAGTCAGAAGCTGTGGAAGTGGGTGTGGTCCAGGTAGGACTGTAAGGCATGCAGGGAGAAGGCAAGCTTCTGGCCTTGTTCAAGGATGTAAAGCAGCATTCGGTGGTAAAGAAAATAAAGGCTGGCCTAAGGTGCCTTTTCTGAGCTGTTTACCACAAAGAGAATTTCACATGGACTAGGGTCAGGAAAATGTGTTGAATTGGAACCCTGAGGCTGATTAGCTTACCACAAATAGGAGGGCTGAAGAGGAGACAGTCCTCTTGGCTCACACTTGGGTTGAGGACCACCCTTTGCCTTATGGGAGAGGGAATTCTGTATGTGGAGGAAACAGCAGACAACAAGGGGATATGTGCCTCCAGGAAGCCTCATCCAGGCCACCTGGATCCCCTTTTATCTTTGCAGGCCCTGCTGGGTGCCAAGTGGAATTATCAACCAGAAGGCTTAGACTAACTGGATCCAAGTAGGTCAGGATGACAGAAAAGGTTAGCAAGGCCTAAGTATGAACCTCAGTAGGTAGGATAGCTATGGAGGAATGAGCCTCCCTGTCCTTTCTTAAGATTTTATTTATTTATTTTTAGAGAGATGGGAATGGGGGGAGAAAGAGAGGGAGAGAAACATCGATGTACCAGAGATACATTGATCAGTTGCCTCTTTCACGTCCCAACTGGGGACCTGGCCCCCATCCCAGGCATGTGCCCTGACTGGGTACTGAAGCAGTAACCTTTTGGTTCATAGGCTGGCATTGAATCCACAAAAGGGAACACAAAATAAGAGATGAGGTTAGTGGTGGGTAGAGGTGGGGGCCTGGGTCTCCACCTCACCACTTCTCCCCCTCTAGGCCCTTTGCAAGGTCAGCCCAGCAGTCTCCCCTGCTGGTGGGATCCTCAGGGCCCCAGGGTGGGGTAGGGCTGTGGGGTGGGGGGGCAGGGCCTCAGAAGTAGCTGCTGCTCCCAGAACAGATGTAGCTGCAGGGATGGGAGCAGAACCTTACTCCTTGTGGGCTGGACCAGCCGGAGGAGGGCTACCCACTTTGTTCCCATCCCACCTACCTTGAAGGTATCTTCTAGTCAAGATCACAACTCCCACCGCCAGCAAGAAGAGGAGGGGGCAGGTAACCATGGCAATGAGTCCTTGACTAGAGGGCAATTCTAAGGAAGGCAGAGAAAAGGGGGCACCGCCCCAGACTCTGAGGGCTCTGGGACCGTCCCTGCCCTCATTGTCCCCTCCCAGCCAAGCCCAGCGCCTCACCCCAAGCCGTGGTGAGCACGTAGTTCAGGCCAGAGTGCTGCACGTGGCAGGTGTATGCAGCCTCCTCCCTAGCTGGCACCTGTACAGCAGCCCACATCTGCTAGGTGCCATCCCCATTGGGGCATGTCTCCACATACTCAGTCTCCAGGGCCAGCTCCTGCTCACCCAGCCACCAGCTCAGCGAGATACCCTGCGGGTAGAAGCCCAGGGCCCAGCACTTAGTGTGGCACCCCTGTCCTGGGTTGTGTGCTTTGTCACCCGTACTGTGGGTGGCTCTGCAGAGAGAGGTGGAGGTTAGGAAAGCTGGTGAGTGGCCACTCTGCCTGACCCCCTGCTTGTTCCAGGCTCCTCCAGCACCTTCCATGGTGGAGGACAGGGAGTAGATGGGGACTGGTCTAGGGAGGCACTCCACCAACATTGGAGGTAGGGATTGACTGTTGCAAACTGTTCCCAAGGGGCCTTGTCTTGGGAATTCCTATGGTAGCAATGTAACTTCCGGCCCCCCCCCCAACCTCCAAGGGAATCCTAGGTGGGGCTGTTGGGTTCTATACCAACACCTTGCTTTCTTCCCACAGACACCCTAGGGTTTTCTTAAGAGACTTTACAAATTTCCCGTGACCTGCACACAGCAGGGCCTGATGGGAGGTTGCTGACTGAAGTCAGGAATGATGCCCCTTTCCCTCCCCTCCCCCGAGGACAAGCACAGCTATGAACGTGGGCTCTGGAGCCGGACAGCTGGGTTTGAAGCCAGCCTGACCCCTGTCCACAAGCCCCTGTCTCTCCGGGCCTGATGGGGATCCATCATTCCTGCCTCTCAGAGTTGTTCTGTAGGACAATCTAAGTGTGACTGTTCATTTTGTGTGTCAACTCGACTGGGCCGTAGGGGTGTCTCGGCATTTGGACAGTTTTCTGGAGAGGTGAGGGTACGTCTGGGTGAGATTCACATTTGACTCTGGACTCAGGAAAGCAGCTGGAGGTCTGAACAGGACAGAGAGACTAATGGGAGGGAACACCTCCCACCCGATTGCTCAAGCCAGGACACAGGTCTCTTCCTGGGTCATGCACCTGCCAATGCCTGGACTGGAACTGCGCCATCAGCTCCCCCAGGTCTCCCTCCAGCTTGTCGACTGCAGATCTGGGAACTGCCAAGCCTGGGTAATCCTGTGAGCCAGTTCCTTACATTACATCTCTTTCTCTCTTTATACATACAATACAAATCCCGTTGCTTCTGTTTCTGTGGAGAACCTGAGCAATCGACTGAGTGAAGGAGGTAGGAGAACCCCTGGTGCTCAATGAGAGTTTAATGGTACAGTGCTGTAGAGAGGCATGGGCCATTATCACCCTCCACATTGTACTGAGGAGGAAACCGAGGCACCGAGAGGGCAAGTAACTTGCCCAAGGTCACACAGTCAGCAAGCCCTGGAGCCAGGATGTGGATCTGGAGGCTGTGCTCAAGTACCCCAGCTCTGAACCACCATGCTCTGCTCTCATACCTACCCATATCTTTTCTTCCTGACACTATTTGTCCTGACCTCCTCTGAGGAATATCCTCCCCTTTCCCTCAGCTGATACACATCCCACTGCTCAGTCAGCAGACATCCATGGTGTGCTGTGTGCCCTGACCAGTCCCGTCCCCTGGCAGCCTCCACTCGTACCCCAGGCACCTACCTTTCTCAGTGTCCATCCCAGCCTTTACATCGCCAGCCCTGCTGGCCAGGGTCAGGAGAAGCTTAGGGTGCACCCAGGTCTGGGGAGCGTGTTTATGGGCCTTATGTGCCTGGTGGATGAAGGGCCTCGGCTTCCCCAGAAGTCCCCAGTGGTCTAGGAGTGGTGAAGGATGCTCTCCCCTGGGGCCTGGAGTCATTTCCCACGGAGCAGAACCACACGATGTGAAACCCCGAAAGAACTTGATGAGCCACCAAGCTTAACCTACTAGCTCTACAGATAGAGAAGAGGAGGCTGAGCCCTGGCCGGTGTGGCTCAGTTGGTTGACAAGTTGGGTTCGGTCCCTGGTTGGGTGTGTATGGGAGACAACCGATCAATGTCTCTCCCCATCCCTTCCCCTCGGTCTAAAATCAATAAGCATGCCCTTGGGTGAAGATTTAAAAAGAAAAGTCATCCTCCTTCCTTAAAACTGAAAAATATACATGAGGCTGAGTTGGGGGCGTTATTCCCCAAGAGAGAGTTATTCCCTCTCACTTGGATTGAGGGCCTGAGGTCTGGGCTCACTTCCTACGCTGGTGATTGGCCATCTTCCGAGGCCTCGGCTGGCTTACTTAATCCAGGGGACACAGCCTGCCCCATCCCAGGGTTCTCTGTCAAATGGGACAGCTGTGGAGAATGGGAGCGTGGGGCTACCCTCTGCATTGCCACGGGCTGTGCCTCACATCTCCAGGTGAGGTTCTGGCTTCCCAGCTCCAGATACCTGCACAGAGAGGTGAAGCAGAGGCTTTCCAGGTCTCTTGGAACTCTTCTGGATCTCCATCTCCCAGTACTGGGTGTCCATGGATGCCATCCACAGGGCTTGGGGCTTGGCTCTGCCCACATGACTGTCTACCATACGAAGGGCTGGTCATCCACATAACCTACAGCCAGAAACCAGGGGAGGCCAGGGCCCAGCTCCGACAGGGTGAGGTAGTGGTAGTGGAGGGAGTGCGTCCCTGTGGAAACACATCCAGCTGAGGCTCACACGCACTGCTAGGCTCGGCGCTGGGGGTCGGGGTGCAAGCCCACCCAGAGTTTTCACTATCCTGAGCAAGAGCAAACTGGCAATTTCAGTTACAAAAACGGGGCATCTGAACGGTTTAACTAATCAGTCACTCAGACATTGGGGCCGAGGTCCATGTGCTCAGGCTTGTGACTTGACTCCCAAACAGTTCCTCAGCTCCTCACTCAGGGCCTTCTTATTCACACTTTACACTCCTCATGGGTAAGCTAGTAAGTGTGGTCATTGGTTTCCCATCTCACAACTTAAAAGGTGCGATTTTTTAAAAAGTTATTTGTTTGGAAGCTTAATGTGTGTGGATTGTTTATTCCCCAGAGAAGCCTATAAAGGTTGGCCAGCATTCTTTTCTTGACCCAGGACTGGCTGGCCCCTGGACTCCCTGCAGGTTGATCTCTTTGCCCAAACACTGCTGCAGCCTTCTCTCCACCTGGTTTCCAAAGCACCAACTGATCATTCAACTCTGTGCTGGAGAAGAAATCCATTCAGCAGCCAGTCCCAGCTCAAGCTATTAAAGCAAATGCTGTATCTTTAAAAACTCAGCCTACCTTTCTCAGGGATAGCCACAGCACACTCCCTTAACCAACTTTTAAAGTTTTTGCTCAAATGCCAACTGATTCTTAGCCAGGCCTTCCTAGCCCACCCACAGAAATATTTATACCCCTCACATCCCCATACCCCACTTCCCGCCCCCCAGCGCTTGGGTCTCTGAGTTATTCTCCATAGCATTACCACCTTCCGGAGAATCTTTGCTCTTTACTTGTTTATTTTACCAATAGTCTCCACGAGCAGGGATTCCTGTAAGGGTTGTTCTCTTGTTTTCCCAATGCCCAGAACAGCTTTCTGCACACAGTAGGTGCTGCGTGTTTGAATACACAAATGGGAAAGCTGAGTCAGACCCATCACAGAGCTGCCAGCCCCCAGTTCTGCTAATCTCTGCCCAGCGTCCGTCCCCTCCCCAAGGTTCCCTCTGTCCTCAGCACAGCCTCCCCTCTCTTCTGTGGGCCAGCTTCTCTCTTCCTTGCAGGAAGCTCTGCGATCCCGCTCCGAGGTCCCTCACAGGGGTCTCTGCGTGCCCTGAGAAGGACGTGGGTTTCGTGAGGGGGGCAACACATCCGACTGTCACTGCTGTTCCCATGGGCCTGAGAGAACATCATGCTTGGCAGGCAGGAGCACTTCCTGCATTTGTTGAAATGGACAAAAAAGAGCCTGAATGGCAGTGAAAATAGTCACAGCTGCCATTTGGAAGTTACCCCGTGTGCCCTGCTCTGGGCAGCTGCTTGTCGCCAAAGGCCTGTCTCAGTTATCCTGAGGCTAAACCTAGGACATTGGTGTGATTGGCCCCATATTGCAGATGAGGTAACAGGCCCAGGGGAGGCCCAGAACAGCCCCCAAAGGCAAATGCACTAGGAAGAGGGGAGCTGGATTCTCCCCCCACACCTGCCACCTTCTGAGCTTAGGAAAGGGGCACTGTCTTCTCCCAGCTGGAGGAGCTTCCCATGGAGGCGAGCGGTCAATGCTGAGTGTTGGAGTGAAAGGCTGACCTCCAGGCCTGGGCCGGTGCAGGCCTCCTGGGAAATGGCTGGCTTCTCTCTCAGTTTTTTTTTGCAAACTGGAGTCAAGATCAGTGGTGGAGCTTCTGGGCTGGGGGCTGAGAACCAGGTACATAGGCCTTGGTGGGGACAGAGGCCACAGCAGCTCTGCCTCCCTGGACATGGGGGAGGGCAAAAAGCCTGTGTCCTTGGGTGGCTGCTGGCGCCTCAGGCCCTTAAGTTTCTGGTCCGTAAGCATAGTGTGCTGGGCTGAAATCCAGCCCCTCAGATACCCCTGGAACTTGTGTACATCGCACTCTGTGGTAACAGGGAGTCTGTAAATGTAATTAAAGGCGCTTGAGATGGGGACATTATCCTGAATTGCCTAGGCAGGCCCTAAATGTGTCCTTATAAAAGGGAGGCAGAGGGAGATTCCCTAGCTATCAGAAGACAAGGTGACATGAAGATGGAGCACAGAAAAATCAAAGTGCTACGAGACAAGGAATGCAGCCCTAGATGCTGGAAAGGGAGGGAACTGGGTTCCCCCTTCTAGCCCTGCAGGGAGCGGCCCTGCTCACACCGTAGTGAAGCCCGTTTTGGAGCTGTGAGCTCTAGAACTACAAGAGAATAAATGTGTTTTGTCTTAAGCGACCAGATTGTGGTCATCCCTTACAGCAGCTCCAGGAAATGAATACACACAGTATTGAACTAAAGCCTGTTGTGTCCTGTGAGTTTGGTAGTCAGTTCACACCTGTGCGCTCTGCAGGTCATGGCCGCTGCCCTGAGACAGAGAGAAGAGGATGCACAGTCTGGAAGGAAGACCGTCCTTGGACAGCTGCAGTGAGTCCAGAGTCTCAGCCCCACCAAGACTGAGGCCCGACAGATGGGGAATGTGGGGTGAAGGGATCCTGTGGGGTTCAGGGACCCTGGCGTTCCACCATGGAAGCAAAGAGGACCCAAAGGTGCTTACTGCTCTTTCCAGGTGTGGGAAGGTGACAAACAGCAAGTAATCCCAAAGTCAGGCTTGGCTGGAAAGGGAGTGACACGCACCAGGTTGTCCTGCTGGGGCAGGTGCACAGTCTGCTCACTAGATAATGTGACTACAGCAGTTCCCCTTCTCCATGGTCTTACTTTCTATGGGTTACATGTGGTCAACCAAGCTCCAAAAGTACTGAATGGAAACTTTGAGAAATGAACAATTTGTAAGTTTTAAATTGCATGCCGTCTGAGTGGTGTGATGAAATCTCCAGCCATCCCACTCCTGCTGCCTGGGACGTGAATCATCCCCTTTGTCTGGCAGAGCCGCGCTGTATAAACTCACTGTCTGCCAGTCACTTAGTAGCCTTCCCGGCTCTCAGGTTGGTGGCAGGGTATGGCAGTGCCTGTGCTCAGGTGACCTTTATTTTACTGCACAGCGGCCCCACAGCACTAGAGTAGTGATGCTGGCAATTTGGACATGCCCATGAGGAGCCTTAACATGCTTCCTTTAAGTGAAAAGGTGAGAATTCTCAGCTTAAGGAAACAAAAAAGTTGTGTGGCAAGGTTGGTAAGATCTATGGTAAGATCGAATCTTTGGTCTGTGAGATTGCCTAATTTATAAATTAAACTTTAGCATAGATAGCATGTATAGGAAAAACATGGTATACACAGTGTCCAGTACTGTCAGCAGTATGGGCATCCACTGAGGATGGTGGAACGTGTTCCCCATGGATCAGGGGGCACTACAGTATTAATTCTAGCTGCTTTAATGGCCAATTATTTTTGGTTAGAAACAAGGAACAGTCTATTAATGTATTATTTTTTTAATTTACAAGACATTTGTGTACTGAACTCTGTCCTGAGTACTTACAAGACTTTGGCTCATTTCACCCTCATAACAACTTTCTCGGGCAGGTACTATTGTTCCTATCCATGACAGATGGGGAACCTGAGCCACAGAGAAGCACAGTCACTTGCCAAGCTCACAGCAAAAGCAGGGCCAGATGGCACATACCCACCCTTTAGTGAACACACTTCTGGCTGAATGCTGCCCACCCTGGGACCGGGTGGGGACATCCCTGCTGTCCACTAGGTAAGGACTTTCTGACCAGCCAGCGACTGTGTGTCTGGCCCTCTCCAAGGCACTGGGGGTGCTGGCATAAGCAGAACAGCCCCACGTGCCTGCTCTCAGCAAGCTTACTTGAATGTAGGGTAAGCAAGATAAGTGAATGAACTGTACAACAGGCTGGACAGGAGGACGTGCTGAAGGGAAAACGATACAGCAGGTATATGAAATGTTGGGGGGGGGTTAAAATTTTAGATGGAATGGTCAGGAATTGCCTTCCCTTACAGGAAACCTTGATGAAAGACCTGGAAAAGCCAGGCATGGAAGTTTGGGGGAGAGCCTTGCAGCAGGGGGAAAGGTCCTGAGACAAGGGGGTGTTTGGGGCGTGCTGTGATAACACGGGAACAAGGTGGTGCTGTGACTCGGTGTGGCACTAGGGACGAAGGGAGGGGCTGAATGCTGGCTTCTCGGGCGTGTGCAGATGGTGTCTGGAATGGCCCTCCCTACCACGGAGCCCTGGCTCCTGGCCATGACTTCTGCCCCGCTCGGGACTGCTGTACCCGGCACTGTGTGCCAGATGGTCCTGGGGGCCCAGCCTGCTCTCTGGGGGGCCTCACACACTGCCTATATTCCTCTTTTGCCTCAGGAAGATGGTCAGAGCTGTGACTAGACTCCCACATGCTCACCGGGCCCAGGAGGATCATTGTGCCTTGGGCTCCAGCCCGAAGTGTGGCAAAATTAGCTGTGGGAGCAATCATCAGGCCGCCTCGCTGGCTCTGGCGGTCCCAGGTACCACCTCTGCCTGGCTGTAGTCAGTGCCAGGCACTGTGGGGCCACAGCAGGGGGAAGTGAGGGACATGTGGCAGCAGTGCAGGGGAATTTGGTCCTGCTGCGACATGGCCGAAGGAAGTGGCCACATGACCATTGCTGCCTGTGGGCCTGCCTGTGCCATCGGCCTCTCACTGTCCCTTCCTGGTCACTGGGCCATGTGGCCAGCCCCTCAATGGGCAGTCCTGCACCCCTGAAGCAGTCTCCATCTTCCTCTGACTGTGGTGGGGAGGGAGGTGCCTGGTCCCTTCCTTCCCTCCACCCCAGGAGTCTGATTTTGCCTCTGTCCCGCCTCACCACAATCCACAAGGCACTGCTGCTCTCTAGCTTGTGGCCTTGAGGGAAGCAAGCCTTCCTCCACTGTCAGTGGGAGTCTCACAGTAGTGGAACATTCACTGAGGTAATGAACGTGAGGCACAAGTACCGGGGGGCCCCCAGATATCACCCTCCCAGTCTCTCCATCCTGTTCGGAGGGGAGAGGCAGGCCTGGGAAGGAAGGAGGTGGGTGGGAAAAGCTGCCTGGGTGAGGAGCCAGCTCTCTGGAGACCAGCCCAGCCCCCCAGGCACCGTCGGGAGGCTCTAGCCTCTGTGTCCCCCAACCTGGCAGAGTCCCCATTGCCTGAGCCAGTCCACAGACTCCCGGCCTGCAGACACGCACTCCTGCAAGCAGGGGCTCCTGGTCTCTGCCATCCTGTCCAACCAGCAGGTGGGCAGGGCCTTACCTCCAGGCCATGGCTTGCTTTCTGGCTTCAGGTTGGCCAGTTCTGACATCACAACCTTTGCTAAAGAAGCTGGGCGATCGGCTACCACAGGCAGCACCCAGGCGCTCTCTGCAAGGGGGAAATGGAAAAATGAAGTATGAATCTCCAAGCACAAATAGCTTATACACCCTCATGTCTGCCAGGAGAGAGGGCATGGAATGGCAATTAGAGGCATGTTGGAAGCAAAGAGGGACCTGGGGGCCTGGCCTCAGGAGCCACTGGAAACTTCCCCAGTGCGCAGGCACAAAGTCAACAAGGGCAGTGCTGGGCCTCAGTGCCAGGTGTGCTTCCTGAGCTTTTTGAGTATTGATGCATGGTGGGTTTGGGGGAGTTTTTTGTTTGATTTTTTTTATTGTCATTCAGATGCATGGTGTTTTTACTCGAGTTTCCTGTAAGGTGGGCCCTGACTGTCACCACTCAGCAGGGAGGGGAGCTGAGGCCAGGCTGCCCCTCTTCAGCCCCAGTTGTCGCCCAGCAGCTCTGACACCCTTGGGTTTAGTTGTTCTGTTGGGGCGGGAGGCACTGGACACTGGCAGGTGTTGAAAGCTCCCAGGTGCCGCCACGCATGATGGGGCGCATGTATGTGCCCCATCAGCACTGCCAGCCTCGACCTCTCCCCTTGCAGTATTACTCGTCTGAAAAACATCTATTGAGCACCTGCCACTCGCCAGGCACAAAGCCAGCTCAGGGTAGTGGTGGCGTGGGGACAGAGATGACCTGAGGCAGACACGGCCCCAAGGGAGGTCAGGTCTGGCAGGGAGGGGGACAATTAAACAATCGGACAACCAGCTCCAGTTGGAGAAGATGAGTGTGGGGTGCAGGAGGTACCAGGTGCTGGTAATGCCGTGGGGACAGGAGGGTGCTGGGTCAGGGGTCTTGTAGGCTGAGACCCAGAGGAAACCTCACCAGCTCTGAGTTTCTGGGCAGTGGAGTAGGTGAGGAGGGAAGAGAACATTCTAGGCTAGGGAGTCTTCAGGCATTAGCCCCTGGACCAGCTGCATCAGCATCACCTGGGGACTTACATTCTTAGGTCACAGCCCTAGAGAGGTAGAAACTCAGGAGGTGGGGCCCAGCTTTCTGCCCTACACAAGCCTTCTGGGTGACTCTAAAGTTTGAAGACCACTGTTCTTGGCAAAAAGAACTCGCAAAGCAGGAATGCCTGGAGGAAGACTGAAAACTAAGGAAATCTAGGAAAACTAAGGTCAAGGGCAGACTGAAAAATTTCAAGAAATGAGTCTGGGGAGGAGAGAAAGGGCTCTATGACCTCTCCATGCCTCAGTTTCTCCATCATAAAGTGGGGAATAATAGGACTGTTGTGAGGGTTGTAAGTTAATATTGCAACATTATAACTAAGTTACTATTGCAACATGCCTAGAATTGTGTCTGGTGTGAGGAGCTGCCATTCAAAGCACCTGTCAAGTTAGTCCACAGGAAAGGCCTCGTTGGTGCAGGTCCCCAGGACCTGGAGTTCAGGGGCAAAGTCTGGGCCAGAGAAAGGACACGGCTGTGGTCAGCATAGAGGGGACCCTGAGTCCATGCCTGCCATGGAAGGAAGGGCGGGGGAAGCGCAATGAGAAGGGCCTGCAGAAGCACCTGAGGAGGAGGGAGGGAAGGGTAGAGGGAGACAACAGGGGTCCCAGCCCTGTCGGGTCCCCTAGGAGCATGCCCCTCAGCGAGGCACACTAGCCTCTGAGGTCCCTCCCTGAGCCCGCCCTTTGCACTGCTCCCACCTCACTGCCAGCAGCACACCCAGCCTGCTGCTTGGGCAGACACCGACACCAGACACCAGCGTCCCATCCTGGTCTCACTCCATAACCCTTAGTAGCCAGCTTTGTAATTGCCCATCTTAATTATTCTGTCTCTAGTTGTCTTGGTCCCGAGGGCCACTGATTACTTCTGCCTTCTTGCCTCTGTCATTTGGTCACGACGCCCTGCCTTGGCTCTTGCCTGGGGGCTGCAGGGGCTCCAGAGCCAGCCTCCTGGGGTCCAAATCCTAACTAGCCAGTGGGGCTTTGTGTGACCTTAGGTAGCCAATAACTTCTGAGCCTCAGTTTTCCTGTGTTCACCATGGTATACCGAATCAGTATAGTGTGTCATGAGGCTCAGATGCCTGCTGCAGC
>PVKM010042499.1:0-12779 GCA_004027735.1 Carollia perspicillata | reverse complement strand
ATTGTGAGTCTTTTGAGCTAGCATGGGACTTTACCCACAATCTGGTAACAGCTCATTCTTCAAGAAATGGAGATGGAAGTCACAGAAATGAACCAAATGGCCCAAAGTCCCAGACCGTGGTGGTCCCACAGATGGGATTTATACACGGTCCTTGGACTTCCCATTCATTATTCTGTATCCCGTATGCTAAGTTTCTACCTGGGCTTGTAGAACTGCTTGCGTTTCATCCTGTTAGGAGCTCCGTGTATAGATAGCAGTGCTGGTTTAACTGAGGAGAGTGAGTGAGATGTGCAGGTCCTGGGCTGAGAAAACAACCCGTGACGGTAGTGACACTCAGGTCCTCACGATTCTCACACAAAGCGTTTCCTAGGGAGTGCGCAGGCTCAAAGGGGCACTCTGGCGGCTGCGGCCCGATTTGGCCGGGGAAGCAGTGCGACTGTTGCCTTTTCAGCGGGGTGTATGGTCTGAGGGCTGCGCCCGTGCCCACCCTGCCCCCTGCAGCTTCCCTGGGCCTGGTCTCAGAGGGTCTGAGTCAGGAGCTCTGAGTTCTGTGTGATCCTTTGTTTTGTATGGGGCTTCCAGGAAGGTGAGCCAGGGATGCCCACTGTATTTTTCAACCCATCTGAGAAGGGGGCTCCGTGTATGGGGTGGGTTGGTTGTTGACAATGGTTTTTTTTTTTTTTTACAATGTTGTTTACATAGTGGGATGCATACCGCCCCTCAAGCTGCCACCGGCTTTATCAAGTCCCTTAAACCAAGCCTGTGCTACCATTAACATTAGTTCAAATCTGTCACAACTGGCAACCTTCAGCATTTGTATGAAAAGATGGTTAATCGGGCTGTGCGTGGGCAGATGCAAGGCCTAAGCAAATAAGATTAGTGCATTTGTGCTGCTAAGCACTCAGGTTTCTGTGAGAGATATCAAGGTTTTTTCTGTTGCATCTGGAAAAAGACATTCTAGGATTTAGAGTTTTCATTTTTCTTTCTTCTTAGAAAAGTTCTCTCTTTCTCTTAGACACCTAGACAAAGAATAATGTTTTAAAATAGAAATGCCCTCCACAGATGAGCATTTTACTGAGAGGAGTGTGTGTGTGTGTGTGTGGGGGGGAAGCATGTTATTTATCTCTTGCTCCTAAAATGATTTTGAAATTTTAACAATAATTTTTAAATTAAAGGGATGCCACATGTTCTTTGTAGAAAACCTGAGACTACAGACAAGAAAACAAAAATTACCTTTTATCCAAAGACTTGAAAATATCTTCTAACATTTTCTGTAGTTTTTTTTCAGAGTATTTTCTATGTGTATATTAAAACTGTATATTTACCAAATAGAATTATCCTGTTTTGCAGCTTGTTTTTTATACTGAACATATTGTGATATTTTAACATATCTCACAATTAAAAAAAATGCCCCGCATTGCATTTTGTGGATATCACTTATTTAACCATCCTTTTGTTGTGGAGCATTTAGCTTGTTTTCATGGGTGTGTGTGTGTCTGCGCCTTTAATAGGGAGTAATGAACCACCTTGTGTCTAAGTTTTTGGGTTGCAATTTGATTTTTTTCAGGTTCAAAGCCTCAAAGTATAATCTTCAAGTTAAAGAATATGAGTAGTTTTAAGCCTTCCGGTACATGTTGCTCAATTGCCTTCCAGAAAGACTGTACCTAGTTACAGTCCCACCAGAATTTTGAGAGATTTGTTTACTAGCACCCTCAACAGAACTCTGTCACTTCAAAACATCTGTTGACTTAGTAAACTGAAATACAGTATTTGCTTCCTGTTTTAATTTGCATTTCGTACCTATGGCTGAGGTGGAACATTTTTCTTTGTGATTTTTTGGCGTCATTTATGTATTTTATTTTGTGTGTGTGAATTGCTTATTCATTGTATTTGTGGTTTTTTTCTTGTGAATTTTTACTTAGGTTTAAAACAATAAACGTTTATTATTCACAGGAACTCAAGTACAGCCGTAGCCATCGGAAGGCTTGCCTGGGGCTGAGGGCCCTGAGTCCGAGATGGCACGTTAACCAGGGTGTCGGCGGGAGGCCTCAGTTCCCCCCTACACAGGCTGTTCTAGGGCCACTGGAGTGGCGGCTGGCTTTCCCGGGTTGCGTGCTTCGGGAGAGAGCAAAAGCAAAATACAGTGCCTGTTATGACCCAGTTTCGGAAGGCGCACACCACGCTTGGGCCATATTTGATTTGCTAGAAACAGGTCCCCGAGGCCAGCCCACATTCAGGAGAGGGGACCGAGGTCCCGTCTTTGGAAGCTGCACCTCTTATAGAATTTATGGATATGTTTTAAAGCCACCACAGGACCTATCTTTCGCTTTTTCTTTTTCTCTTTTTTTTTCAGTGTGTCTTTCAAATGGTTTCCTCCAGTTTTTGTTAGTCTTTCAGTTTTATTTTTTTCACGTTCTGAGATTTAAAACTGTAATGTACTTAACTCATTTAAGCATTTCCTTACCAGAATCTTCAGATGCTCCCATGCTGGTTGGTAAATGGCTGCTGCCCCACACTCCTTCCTTTTCCTTCAGTTTAGACCCCCCCCTTTTTGGAGTATCAATGAATAGGGTCCCCTTGGCACACTGAAGGGGGTGGGGGTGGTGCCTCTGAGACTAAGGCTCTGGTGTCCACTTGAGTGGCAGTCCTGCTATTTGGAATAGCAACTCTAACTAAGGACCTAGAGACACGTGGCTTTTTACTCTAGTCCCTTGATTGGTGTGTCTGGTCTTATCCCCTCACGGCACAGTTTTGATTTCTGTAGCTGTATGCTTTAATATCGTACCCCCTTCTATTTTCATAACTGCCATTGCTTCTTTATTCTTATCTATTAACTATAGAATCATTGTTTCGTTACCCTACTTTTTAAGATATCAAATACAATGGTACTGAAGTCTAGGGAAGTTGCTGCCTATACTATGTTGAGGCTTCCTTGAATAAATATGAATATATACACATATATATATATATCCATTTATTCAAATCTTCAGTAGCCTTGGAGTTTTTCTTTATAGTATTTATTGAGTTCATTCCTGTTTATTTTATTATTTTCTCTTGCTTCTGGTAATAGTATTTTTCTGAAATATAGGCGAAATGGTTATTACAGTTACTTATTATTCATACATGTTCATTACTCAGGGTTTCGTTAAGGTAGTAATTGTCCAAGTTTTAGAAAATGACAACTTACTAAAGTCCTTTAAATAACCCTTCCATCTCTTAGATTTTTGATAAGGTGAATAAAAAAAACTTCTGATTATTTGCATTGTATAAATTACTAGTTCATAATGATTTTAGGACTACTTGAGTGATGTGGGAATTGCATAGGCCAATTTGTCCTTGCTATTCAAAACACCAGCCTTTAACTGTTTCTGGATGTTTCTGCTTGAAATGACTCAGTGGCTTAAAATGCGAATGGCACATGGCAGGGAACCTGGGGGCGTTACTAAGTTTGGGACGGGATAGTTTGAAAACAGCCTTTCTGTTTTTATAAGATTCTCTCATCTGGATCCAAAGCATGTTCCAGGGAATATCAGGCCTTTATCCGTCCCCCCCACGGTCACCACCACCACTTGTGTTATAAAAACGAGATTGGGTGACTGTTAGCAGAGCCATAATACCAGTGGGACGTGTTTATTAACCTGCCTGTGGGGGGGAAACGCTGAGAGCAACAGGCCTGTAATTTAGGGGATAGTGTTAGTCCGCGAAAAACACACCGCTTTGGCCGGGATGCTAATCAGGAAGCCATCAGAAAGTCTTCCCTCACTGAGCAGGGGCAGGGCGGGAAGGAAGTCAGCTGTCACCGTGTTTTTGAAGAAGAAAAAAATGAGAGGTGAACTGAACTCTGTGATAGGAACCTCACTCAAAAGCTGCTTCCTGAATTTAAAGGTGTGGTAGTCCAATCAGCGGCACAAATTGGAGGCATCTGATTTGCATGGATTAACAGGAGTGGGTCACAACCTTCTGACAGGCCAATGGCACCACTGGGGATTTGAAGGAAACTTTGATTCTTCCTCTTTTCCCCCTCTGCCGTGAAGCGATCACGCTGTTCTATTGTAAAAGAGGATCCCTCTAACGCCGGGCTTGTCATTTAAATTCCCCCAAGTTAGGGCACTGTAGAGCTCTGTCAGATGTCAGTCTCAATACAGCAGGAGCGTGTTTTTCAACAGCTTTCTAACCCCTTTGCCTGGAAACACAGAGGCCTGGATAAAGGGGGAGGGGCCCTGACTGGGGCCCGGAGGATTTTGACAAAGGCAAGATTGGAATTTTTCATTTAAAGCAGGTTTTCTTTTTCTTTGCTTTTTCTTCTTATTTTTCCTTCAAGCCCTGTGTAAAAAAGGTACTTCCACAAAAGGGGAGTGGCAGGGGGGAATCAGATGGATTGTAAAGACTCCTTCATTCCAGGGTCTCCTTGAAGGCAGTTAAGCCCTGGAGTGATGTTGGTCTTTTTCTGCATCAGAGGTGATGGCTGTTTGCCAGTCACTTCCCTTGAAAAATATTGTTTGGCTTTAAGGTGACTATGAAATGTTTGGCGGAGGAAACATCCGTGGCAGAATATGGACAAAGAGAAATGGAGACTTTCCGATCCAGCTTTCGAGGCCCCTGGTGCCCCAGTGCAGTCAAAATCAGAGCGGCACATGCCACCACAGGGGCAGGGGGTCCGTCTGCACTAAAGCACCTTTGCTGTGGGGGCTTCCAAATGGCCTTGCGGAGTCAGGACCATTTTTCCTTAAACTCAGTTAACCAAGTGCTCGGCAGACAGGTTCCAGGAATTCTGGAGCACTCGCTTGACACTTACTCTTTTCTCCATTTATCAACAATTGTTTATTCGCCGAGTCCTTTAGGCTAGATACTGCGCGGGCCTCGGAGACCCCACTAGCAACAAGACAGACGTGATTCCGGTCCTCCCGGGACTTCCCGTTTAGGTCTGCCCCATCAATTTGCTTTTCCTATGTGTCTTGATCTTTGCAATTTGAATTCCTGGTCCTTGATGGAAAGGATCAATATCTCCTACTCTCTTGCATCCGCCGTGGTGCTTAGCATTGCAAAATACTTTTTCTGTTGTTTGATTGGTTATTTGTGTAATGTTTAAACTTTCAAAGCTTCAGTTTTCTCAACTGCAAAGCAGAGATAATGACACCTCACCCACAGGGTGCTTATGAAGAGTAAATGACATGTCGCACGTGAGGCACTCAGCAGAGAGAGCGTGGCCCAGGGTGCTCGCACGGCATCTGGGAACTGCTGGTACTACTCTTTCGTGTAGGCGTTGGAGGGCGTGGTGGTGACAGAGCGTGCTTAACACCTGGAACCTCTGTTCTTATTAATTCCATTGGAATCTTTCCACAAGGCCGTGCACTCCTTTCTTTTTTTAGTAAGCATTTTCTCTTCCAAAGAATCAATGATTGCTGGGATGCAAAGAATCAGTGATTGGTGTGGGCAGATCATCTGGGAGAGGGTGTGTGCGCGTGACATACTCATTTTTAAGTCCTGCAATTAAACTTTCAGTTAAAATCCCAGTTTTGGACTCCAGTAACCGAAAGCCTCCTGAACTTTTTTCCTCATTTGTCTTCTCACGGCACAGGTCTCCTTCCAGAGGTGGATGTTCTCATCCTCCTCCTGGTGAGAATGTGCAGAGACTGTTAGGCTGCGGCTCAGGGAAAGAAAGTGCAGCCTATGATTTGCCGTAGAAGGCCTGTGACATGTCGCAGCCATGTCCCTCCGAAGTAGCAGTTGGGTTGGTAGAACAGTATCACGGACTGGAGTGTGTGTGCTAGAGTTCGACCTGGGCTTAAATCTTGGCTTTGTCGTTGATTGTCATTGTGACCTTGGGCAAGCTTCTAAATCTTACATACACACACACACACACACACACACACTTCATGTATTAACTTAATGCGGTGTCTGGCACATATAAGCAGGAACTCGTAGCAAATCAACATTTGTTGCATGAATGACCACCCCGACGACTACAGTTGCTGGTCCTTCACACGTGCCCTTGCAGAGTGGGGTTGGGGAGCTTCTCTCCCCCTCAGTGCTTGTTGGACTGCAGCACCTTCCTGGGACCGTCTTCAGGAGTGGCGCAGTTCCACACTGAGAGGGTCCATCAGAGTTTCGGAAACAGTCAGCAGTGATTTGGTGCCAAGGCTGGTATAAGACAGCCTGGCGGGACTCGTAGATCAGAGGTGACGTGTCCTGGCAGGGAGCTGAAAGGTGAACTCGGAGCTCCACCTGGATTCAGAAGAGCTACAGGTGCTCTCGAGGGGGGTCTCCCGAAGGCACAGGTGGGGATGGGGTGCGATTCATTTCGATGTGCAGTTCTCATTTGGTTGTGAGTCAGTCCCACCTCAGGTCTCATTCTGGCCTCTCTGTCCTGCACAGAGACAGAGTGAGGTGGGGTGCTTGGCGATAAGAAGAGCTGGGTGCTAAGATCCCAGGCTGTTGAGTGAGGCCTGGGTTTGAATCCTGCCTCCACTGCTTACTTCAATCTTCGACTCTGTAGTGACTTCTTGTAAGTTTTTAGCTCCCCCTGAGGACTGTAGGGAAAAATGTTCGTGGTACGCCATGCTCCATGTTAAATTTCAGGATTATTTCCCTCTTTTACATGATTTTAGTGGCCTTTTCATACAGACTCAGGGCTCTAATATTCCTTGGCTCCCAAAGGCCTAGAAGAAACCATCTAAGAAATAAATTCACAGGAAGCATTACTGCCTCGGTCTCTTACTGCTTCTACCCTTCCTGTGAGTATTTGCACCTAAAAGATGGTGTCTAGAAGGGACTGTGCCTCATTGAGAGGACTGTGTTTCTAATTTTAGCATCTCAGGCACAGTGAGGCCGGCATTCGAGGTTAGCGAGGCCTTGAGTCCATACCGCCCACCACATTGCTACCAGACCCCACTGGGTGGACAGAAAAATTAAGCTTCCTGGAATCTGTCCCTCCCTCTTTTCACCCCCTCCTTAGGTTAGTAGCCAGTACCAGTGGGCACTTCTGTTGCTTGCAAAGGCATTATTAAGTGGGGGAGTCCCTACAAATAATTTGTTGCAAATGTATGGTACATTTGGTCTCATGACATGGCTTTTAAAAGCAAATTAGTTATAAACCGGTTGCAGTTTAATTCTGCTTGTCTAGATGATATGTTTGCAAGACCTGTGAGTACATTTGGCACTGTTGCTGGCCCATTTGGATTTTAATGTCTTTGATAAGCCACAGCTTCCTTGGCTGGGGTGAACCGCCTACTGCCGTAGTGTCGTTTAACTAGATGGTGCCAGAGTGACTTTTCGTCTGTGGCGTGGGTCTTCAGCTTGCATCCTTACCTCTGTCCACCATTCATTAACCCGAGCATTCACTAAGACAGTGGATCCTGCAAGAATATCTCGGACCCTGAGAAAATGATGGTTAATCACATAGAAAAGTTTAACTATTTGCATCAGCACAACAATACATAGGCACATAAGATTTTCAGTTCCCCAAAAAGCGGTTTAACAAGTTTGTGTGAAAATTTGACATCCTGCTGTATACATATAAATGTAAAAGCCAAGTTGGGAAAAACAGACTAAAATTCCCCCTTCAGTGTAGAGTACTGTGCATATTTTTTTCCCTAATTATGGAAGGTGTCTTTTTAAACTTTCTTTTATTCATGTATTTATTTTTCAAACCTGTGCTTTCAACACGGCCATGAAACAGTGGATTAAAAATCCAGCCAGGCTGCAGGTTACACTCTTCTTTGACTTCTGGGGGCCTCAACACTTCTGACCCTCCGGCACCAGCTCACCCATTCCCCCACGACCTTGGAAATCCCCACCCCTTACCTGGTTCTCCAGCTGTGGTGGATCTCGTGCGTGCACACTGGTGGCAGACTAATTAAGAGAAAAGAAACTTCAAAAAGGGCATAAATAATGATCAATACCCTGAGTTCCGAACAGAGCATTAAACTAGCCCTACTGAGATTTGAACTTGTGACTCAAGACACTGAGTTTTGTGAAAGAGGTCCACGCTCTTTGGACCAGCCAGGTGGAAACCCTCAGCCTCTGTGTTTCTGCCGCCTCTTCTTTGGCGGGATGGTCTCTGCCATTTATTTATCTATCAGGCTCGGAAAATCATGGTCTGTCGAAATGGTAAATAAAACGTGTTGGAGTTAATATGAAGAAGAGAGGAACAATTACAAATGCTTAAAACAGTCTTAAAATATACTTAAGCAGAGTTTTGACACGTAAACACGCAATTAAAGTAGGAATTTGTGATGGATGCAAGGGTTTGACGGTCCTAGACATATTGTTTACTGGCATAGTTAGCAGATGGATAAGTCAACTGATCCCAGATGTGCAGCTTATAAATATACACCCGCATCTTAGTAGTGATGTATGTGTGCAAGTAGCAACCTATTACTTTCTCTTTAATTCTTGACTACTTGCTGGGGGTAACTTTGTAATGCTTGCTTAAAAACAGAAAACAAAAGGATTTTTAAAGGGTTGCCTCCTTGAGGACTGTAACCAAATATCTAGAAGAGGGTACTTTTGTGCAGGAGCCCTTTTAAAGGACAGGTTTAAATAGGTTGGCTTTTTTCTTTTAAGTTGAGATAGCTAAGCCTTGGATCCCTAGCCGCAGTTTTCAGATATTTGCAGCTAATTAATTCTTAGGAAATCTAATCTGAATTGAATTAATGTTCCCTTTTAGGGCACGTGAAGCAACTTTTAGGAAAGAAAAAATTTAAGCTGCTTTTTGTTGCACATAATTCTTACAACTAATGAAAAGTAATATTGCCGCGCCTTTCGAATAATGTAATAACAAAACACCGAATGAGAGCATTGCATTGTATTGTTATATTTGCTGTTTAAATAATTTAGCTGCAAAAATCTGAAGGCTGCTTTAGCTGTAATTAATTATTCATTAATGACATGCTAATTGCACAATACCTTTGAATATTTAACAAAATGCAAAAGCCAGGCTCTGAAGTTATGTTTTTAGTGCAAGGGTGAAAAAAATCCTCTAGTTCATCACTGCATGGGGAGGACAAAAAAAAAAAAAGTCCTTTTTCAGATGTGAGGTGAAGTTGTAGTAGTGGCCTACTTTCCATTCACCAACTCAGTCACCCTTTGTGCCAGGGAATATAATGTCCTTATCTGGGTTTAACAATTGACAGGGTGGTAAATCCCTTGACTTTTGTCCAAATGATTTCTCTACAAAAATGGGTTAATTATCGCCTTTCCCTAGCTTTTTGACTAACAAAAGGCCCCGGGTCTCTTTTTTCCTTTCTTTCCTATTTACTGTAAGGAGCCCTTTGAAATGTGATAGTTTAATCGGCAACACCTTCTGCAGGGGAATACTGAGAAGCAGGCCGGAGCTCAGGTTGCCCTGTGAACATTACCGTGGTTAGGAGATACGACCTTCATTATGCCAGAGCCATCCTGGACTTTCAGGATGAAAAACTCCTGAGTGCTCGGTAGTCGACTTTGTTTGTTTCTGCTAATAAAAGCTGGTGGGTTTTTAACAGTGGCTTTCAGTGGGTGGGACGGCTAAAGGGCAGCGCGTTGAACTGGTTTGGTTGTGTTTCATTAATTCCCCTGCAAGCCGGCAGGTTTGCATCTTTCTGCTCCCTGTCTCTGTTTCCCGGCTTCAAAGCTCCTCATTGTCTCCGACCTGTAAGTCAAGGAGAGTCCTGGTAGTGGATAAGCAGGGGACAGGGACTGGCTGTTTCTTTTTCTTTGTCATTATCACCGTTTTGGTCCCAATCAGAGAATCCCCAGCCCCTGAACTGTGGGGCAGCTTGTCCTTGTGGTTGAGAACGTATTTCATGCGCTGGGGCCCACTCAGTCATATTTTGCATTTGACTCCCATTACTATTAATGGCATTTATGAACGCACATTGGCGGGAAGAGGACCCCATTGAATATGTGCATTATCGGAGAGATGGGGAATTAGCACACTCCCACGTCTGGTCCGTGATGGATTTTACTGTGCCGTGGAAATGCTTAGCGATTAAATGAGAAATGGCCGTTGCGAACATGGACCTGCCGGGAAGCCAAAAGAACGGAGTGGAGAATGAGGAGTGTTCACTCATGTTGATGCCAAGTTCCTGCTTTTGCCTGTGCGTTCTCTGTCTTTTGGGAAATGTTACATCTCCTCGTAGCCCTTGTTTGACAAGGCAATGTACTGTATAATCGAGTCCCTGGTTAGTAAACGCATAATATTGCGGGCCCACGCAGCCAAAAATGTGTCCAGGCCAGCAGTGTTGCTAGTCGATTTGGGAAGTCACGTCCTGCGAAGTGAAAAGAGACTATTAATGCAGATGGAGTGATGGAGTGCATGCGGCCCGCACCTGAGAGTCCAGGAATTGCAAAATGGCCAACCGTGCCTTGGGTGCAGCCCACAGTCAGATGTGTTTCGTTTGGCTTAAACTTTCCTCTTTTTAAGCTTCTGCTAATATTTAAAAATGGAGAAACTCATGTAAATTTCCAAATTGCCACCTTCTCTTGAAAAGTCAGAGAAGGTGCCGTCTGTGGGGCTGCCCTTCCCACACGGCAACAGTTGGTTGGAGCCTGGAGTAATCCATGGGGCACCACACCTGCCTGGTGTCTGTCTGCCTGGTGATGGGGGCTTTGAGGGCGGAGTCACCATGCACCAGGGTGGTCAGGGAGGCTGACGTTTGGACAGACTCCACCAAATGAACTCTCCACAGCTCCCATGGTAGGAAGCCACGAGATTTCAGATGAGTCGCGTCACTCGTGGGAAGAACAGGTGGCTGTTCTTCATTGGCTACTGACTCGGGGCCTGTAGCCGGCCCGGGCTACCTTTTCTTGCGTGTGTGCCCTGAAGATTAACGAATGAGGTTATTACATAAAACCTTGCTTCTTCCCACGTCCTGAAGTAAATAACACCCAAAGGGGTGTCAAGAGAAGCCCGTTTCATGAGTGTGAATCAGAGACCTTTGGGCGAGGAGACGGAATCCATTTCCCCTTAGCCCCCCCGTCTCCACGGAACTTATCCTGAAGCCTCTGCTTTTACTGAGCAGAGTTGGGGAAACATCTGTGAAGAGGCATCAGCATGCACTTCTGGGAATTGCTTAAAAGTGATACGACATGTAGAACAAGGAAAATGCTGCTGTGGGCCTGTGCTGTGAACCACGTGCACGTGCAAACCCTTCTTTCTAGAGGTTCAGGCGGAGCTGGGGAATGGTTGCTACCAGAAGAGCGTTGGTTCTTCTCGTGAGTTAGGGGAAGAGCATCCAACATGCAACAGCCAGTGTGGAGGCTCCTGGTTAAACCGAGGGAGGGTGCCTTGGAGTTGGGACGCATTAATGGCTGGGAAGACTCATCCGGTGAACGTTTATTGAATGCACACAGTGGGGCATATTTACTGAGAGGGGCACATGTTAGACATCTGGACCAAAGTCCCAGATTGGCTGTGTCTAGATTGTGCATGGGCCCCTTTTTTGTCTTCTGTGACATTGTCTTATTTGTTGACGTGGCCTCTTTGGGGAAAAACCTAATTGTCATTTCTCTATTGTCATGTTCTTTTACTGATGAAAACGTCCTAAAAGAGCAAGAAGCATGATACATGGCACACCGTCATGGTATGGGAACTATGGCGATACAAAGATTAAATCTGCTTACACGCTTTTGTGGATTAATAAGGGACAAGGGATTGTGGATTAGAATATTCGTCAATATACAGAATAAATTGGGGAATTGCATACGATTACAAGGGGAGTAGGAAAAGATATAAGAGCAGAGATGGAAGTTACTATTCTCCCATACACACAGATGAAATCACAGATGTATGGTACAAAAAAAGAGGGGTCTTGAGATCCACTGGCATTTCCAGAAAATATTCCATGACCTACTCCTGTTGCAAATGTGCCTTTTACCATTGCAGGGCGTGAAAATGCCACGATCCAAGTCCAGAGTACAATTACGGGCTTGTGCGATAGATACAGCAGGCAGCCATTCCATACTGGAGAGTTTTCATTGTGTAATTAAAATAAACGGAGGGCCAGGAGGCAGGAAACGAAGTGGGGGAGGAAGGTCCGGCTGAAGCATATTCAGACATGACATTTTCTGATGTCGATAACCATCAAGAGCTTGGCTTCCCTGTCCAAGAAGACAAGAATGTCACGTGTCAGTCACAGGCAGAGCTGTCGGGCGAGCAGGGCGTGAGACCGAAGGGAGCCTGCAGGGTCCCTTGGCTCTGGCGGAGCTCCGCCCGGGCTCCTCGTGGGCTTTAATCCTACATCCTTTGTGTCAAGGGTGTCCACGCCCCGACTTCTGCTGGGGACCGTGAATGCGGAGAGAGCAGGCAGTGCAAAATCTGTTCTTCCTCCTCACGCTGGGATTCTAGGCCACGCGCAGCCCCAGCGGGATAGATAAAAATAACACACCCGACAGGCAACCTCAGAAAGACTTGTATTTTTGAGAGCCATTTTAAGCAGTTTTGGCCCTTATCCTGTTTACTTGTGTAATGCCCTTGCCCCAGTTGCGTACTTTTTTTTTTTTAAATAAAGCATTCCACTGTGGGCTTTGTGGCTGCAATTGCGTTATGTAGTAAACCCCCTTCCTATTCTCTGGCTAAGCAGGCGCTGCCATGGGTCCACCTTCAGGCCTCACCTGACGCCACGGAGATAAGCAGCTGTATGAAAAGAACCCAGGTCACCTGCGCGAAGAAGGGAAGGAGGGCTCCACCCAGGGACAGTGCTGGGGACGTTTGACACTGTCCTGCGTCCCCTCCCCTGACCCCCCTCACAGGAAGAAATGGGAAAGTCTGTTCCTTTTGGCAGTTCTGGCCTGTTAGC